>JAQJVL010000114.1:1289002-1290823 GCA_035578905.1 Stictocephala bisonia | reverse complement strand
ATACATTTTTGGTTAAAATAAACAAAAACACCACTGTTTTATAAATAAAAAAACAGAAACTACTAAAAGTTATCTTCCCTTATATAGAAGAAGGTGATGGTAAAATAAAAATCTTAACTTATGAGAGTAACTCAATGACGTGTTATGTCATTCTCAAGTAAAGGAACAAGCTAATGAACCATACTTGTCTTTGTTATAAAAGAAACAGTTTTCAGTTTTAAAGAAAGAAGAAACGAGAATATTTTAAAAGAAACGAAAATAGTTTTTAATCACTATCCGTTTTTATTTCTTAAGCAATTGAAATAGAACTCGAGTGCTTAGTAGTTTTACTAGACAGTAGGTGAAACAAGTACTGTTGTAGTTCGATAACTAACTACGCTTGACATGTAGCTCACCAAGTTCTGAAATAAAACAAATATTTATTTAACAATAATATTATATATTCACAATGATGTACTCTATAATTTTATTTATACCATCAGAACAATAATATATGTTGTCAATTGTTGAATTTGGTCAATATTGTATTGAATTAACCTGATTATTTATATTACTACCATAAATAGGGCTAATTTTCAGTTGGCTGACATTATTTTGGCCTTATGTCATGTATTTTTTATAATTTATTGACATGTATACACGTTTTTGTGATCTAAAAATGAACAATTTGTGTACAACTTATTAATGTGATTGGCAAGAGCTGAATGAAACTGTTACAACTGAGTATTCGTTTTGTTTTTCCTATCGAAAATAGAAAAATAGAATATCAATGAGCTATATAATAAATAAGCAAAGAGTATCAATAAATTTCAATTTACTACAAATACAAGCCTATACAATAAAAAGCATCCTAGGCAAATAATACAAAGAGCATGTACCAAAGATTTCATAACTCTTGTTTAATGGTTGAAAATATTAATTTCAACATGTCATGATAATTTTGCAATATATTTTTATTTTACACATTTCACAAACACACGAATATTTAACCATATATTTTTATGCATAGACCTACATTAAATCAAGCACGAAATTAATTAATCACAGTTCTGTAAATTATTACGAGGTAGATATGATATATTAAACGGGACAGTAATATTCTTAACTCTAAAACCATACAACATTTTTAATAAAGACTTAGAATTCAAGTAAGTTTGACTAACATTTTTGTGAAATTGACTTGATTATTCAGTAATCATTATTAATATTTTGCCAGTATGAAATAAAATGGTTACGTTTTACTAAACAACTTAATATTAAAATATATTTATTTATTTCAGTGTTTATTATATACGTAAAATATAAAGTTAATAGACCGAACTTTTATAATAGACAAAGTATTACGTTTCTTCTCCGTTTATCCGTAAAACAACATGGTCCAGTTGGCACACCTCTGTATTGTTGGCAATCCAATATCCTGTAGCACCCTACAACAATATCTCTAACTGTATTTTTTGACTCCTGCCTGTATTGTTACATAATATTTTCATACTTTTTTGTTGGTAAACACTTTATATAGAGTTCAACATAATTAAAATAAACAATTTTGGGAGTTGTTTTGTTTTATTAAACGTTGCTAATCATTATCAATTTCACACCAGCAATACAGGACACATCAATTTTACCTTTGGCAACCAAGGACAATTCATTTTTACCATCGTTATTGATTGCCTTATCTTAAGAGGTCAGTTAATATTTTTTTTACAGAAAAAAGTAAATACGTATATATAAGCAACTTATACGTGAAAAGTATTATATTTGTATGCCTTTAACAACGAATGTTCTAAATGTAAAGGAATGGAAGAAGATCTTCATGTCCTA
>JAQJVL010000114.1:994002-1286502 GCA_035578905.1 Stictocephala bisonia | reverse complement strand
CATTTTAATGGAATATAAATAGTTATGTAATATATATTTTGATAATAGTTTCCATTGAATTTGTTTAGTGGATGATTGGTTAACTCATTTTAACAATCTGATCATCCAGGAGTTTAACCGGAGCGATAGTAAGACGAGTGGAATTCATGTTCTCAAGATGAAATGGGTAAGTTTAGTAACAACAGGCTTCTACCGAATATAGGCAACACTGTAATGTTATAATACTGTATATGAAAGATTTAATATTGAATAATTTGTTCTGTCCCAATTTGTTCTTCTTCTAGTCAATATTAAAATTTTAGTTGGTAAATATACGATTTTTGCTGTTATTAAGAAAATAATATAACCCTATTAACATAATAATAATTTTATGTTTTATTTAGTGGTTTTATGAAAACATTTTTAACAGACGACTTGTGTTTAATGTTGATTACGATTGAAACTAGCCAGGTCGTGGTATTTTTATGAACAACAAATTATTTATATTTTGTTTATGACAAAACAAACAGATACAATAAAATACTATAGTAATGACAAATAAAACGTGACAGCATATTTAATTTAATTTAAGGAAACTAGTTGTATTATCATCAGGTAAGTACTTTCGCGTGACCAACAAAAACAAACAAGTGACTGATGAGGGATTGTTTCCTGATTGTCATGCTTTTTGATTATAGAAGGGGTGGCCATGGCTGGATTAGTCATGGATTAGTCATTCGGTGACTCAAACCATCCTAACATAGGGACTATTCATAACTGACAAACAATATAACTATGGGCTTTAAAGATAGTGTAAAACAACGGTTTAGTCTGATGTAATATTAAATATTCTGTTTTCATGAGGTCCCCAACGTGTGTTCCAGTAATATTCCAATGTGATTTAAGGAAAAGCTGACATTTTAAAATATGAATGTTAGTGCATACAGTGTATGTGATAGCCTAACAGAAATATAAATGGGTGAGCCGGTGGCCGAGCGGTCTAAGGCGTCAGGACTTTGAGCTTGGGTTAGAGATAGCGCTGGTTCGAATCCGGCCAAGACTAGAACATTTATCAGTAATATTCACCTTATACTGTATTGGTTCGCCCCATTACTCTGTCTAAACAAGTTCATCGCTCAGATCAATAGTTTAAGAAGGGGAATAGGCAGAGTAATACTATCTATTGGGAAAGCTTATGCCTGAATGGTCTAAGACATCTCCACTTTAGTCATGATTTAGAAGAAATGGCTCATGTTCAACTGTTCGTATCTTGACTTTGACTGAAAATTTTACTATCAATATCACCTTGTACTATACTGGATCTCCCCCTTACTATCAATATCACCTTGTACTATACTGGATCTCCCCCTTACTATCCATATCACCTTGTACTATACTGGATCTCCTCCTTACTATCAATATCACCTTGTACTATACTGGATCTCCCCCTTACTATCAATATCACCTTGTACTGTACTGGATCTCCCCCTTACTATCAATATCACCTTGTACTGTACTGAATCTCCCCCTTACTATCAATATCACCTTGTACTGTACTGGATCTCCCCCTTACTATCAATATCACCTTGTACTGTACTGGATCTCCCCCTTACTATCAATATCACCTTGTACTATACTGGATCTCCCCCTTACTATCAATATCACCTTGTACTATACTGGATCTCCCCCTTACTATCAATATCACCTTGTACTGTACTGGATCTCCCCCTTACTATCAATATCACCTTGTACTATACTGGATCTCCCCCTTACTATCAATATCACCTTGTACTGTACTGGATCTCCCCCTTACTATCAATATCACCTTGTACTATACTGGATCTCCCCCTTACTATCAATATCACCTTGTACTATACTGGATCTCCCCCTTACTATCAATATCACCTTGTACTGTACTGGATCTCCCCCTTACTATCAATATCACCTTGTACTATACTGGATCTCCCCCTTACTATCAATATCACCTTGTACTGTACTGGATCTCCCCCTTACTATCAATATCACCTTGTACTATACTGGATCTCCCCCTTACTATCAATATCACCTTGTACTGTACTGAATCTCCCCCTTACTATCAATATCACCTTGTACTGTACTGGATCTCCCCCTTACTATCAATATCACCTTGTACTGTACTGGATCTCCCCCTTACTATCAATATCACCTTGTACTGTACTGGATCTCCCCCTTACTATCAATATCACCTTGTACTATACTGGATCTCCCCCTTACTATCAATATCACCTTGTACTGTACTAGATCTCCCCCTTACTATCAATATCACCTTGTACTATACTGGATCTCCCCCTTACTATCAATATCACCTTGTACTGTACTGGATCTCCCCCTTACTATCAATATCACCTTGTACTGTACTGGATCTCCCCCTTACTATCAATATCACCTTGTACTATACTGGATCTCCCCCTTACTATCAATATCACCTTGTACTGTACTGGATCTCCCCCTTACTATCAATATCACCTTGTACTGTACTGGATCTCCCCCTTACTATCAATATCACCTTGTACTGTACTGGATCTCCCCCTTACTATCAATATCACCTTGTACTGTACTAGATCTCCCCCTTACTATCAATATCACCTTGTACTGTACTGGATCTCCCCCTTACTATCAATATCACCTTGTACTATACTGGATCTCCCCCTTACTATCAATATCACCTTGTACTGTACTGGATCTCCCCCTTACTATCAATATCACCTTGTACTATACTGGATCTCCCCCTTACTATCAATATCACCTTGTACTGTACTGAATCTCCCCCTTACTATCAATATCACCTTGTACTGTACTGGATCTCCCCCTTACTATCAATATCACCTTGTACTGTACTGGATCTCCCCCTTACTATCAATATCACCTTGTACTGTACTGGATCTCCCCCTTACTATCAATATCACCTTGTACTATACTGGATCTCCCCCTTACTATCAATATCACCTTGTACTGTACTAGATCTCCCCCTTACTATCAATATCACCTTGTACTGTACTGGATCTCCCCCTTACTATCAATATCACCTTGTACTATACTGGATCTCCCCCTTACTATCAATATCACCTTGTACTATACTGGATCTCCCCCTTACTATCAATATCACCTTGTACTATACTGGATCTCCCCCTTACTATCAATATCACCTTGTACTGTACTGGATCTCCCCCTTACTATCAATATCACCTTGTACTGTACTGGATCTCCCCCTTACTATCAATATCACCTTGTACTGTACTGGATCTCCCCCTTACTATCAATATCACCTTGTACTATACTGGATCTCCCCCTTACTATCAATATCACCTTGTACTATACTGGATTTCCCCCTTACTATCAATATCACCTTGTACTGTACTGGATCTCCCCCTTACTATCAATATCACCTTGTACTATACTGGATCTCCCCCTTACTATCAATATCACCTTGTACTGTACTGGATCTCCCCCTTACTATCAATATCACCTTGTACTATACTGGATCTCCCCCTTACTATCAATATCACCTTGTACTGTACTGAATCTCCCCCTTACTATCAATATCACCTTGTACTGTACTGGATCTCCCCCTTACTATCAATATCACCTTGTACTGTACTGGATCTCCCCCTTACTATCAATATCACCTTGTACTATACTGGATCTCCCCCTTACTATCAATATCACCTTGTACTGTACTAGATCTCCCCCTTACTATCAATATCACCTTGTACTGTACTGGATCTCCCCCTTACTATCAATATCACCTTGTACTGTACTGGATCTCCCCCTTACTATCAATATCACCTTGTACTGTACTGGATCTCCCCCTTACTATCAATATCACCTTGTACTATACTGGATCTCCCCCTTACTATCAATATCACCTTGTACTGTACTGGATCTCCCCCTTACTATCAATATCACCTTGTACTGTACTGGATCTCCCCCTTACTATCAATATCACCTTGTACTGTACTGGATCTCCCCCTTACTATCAATATCACCTTGTACTATACTGGATCTCCCCCTTACTATCAATATCACCTTGTACTGTACTGGATCTCCCCCTTACTATCAATATCACCTTGTACTGTACTGGATCTCCCCCTTACTATCAATATCACCTTGTACTGTACTGGATCTCCCCCTTACTATCAATATCACCTTGTACTATACTGGATCTCCCCCTTACTATCAATATCACCTTGTACTGTACTGGATCTCCCCCTTACTATCAATATCACCTTGTACTATACTGGATCTCCCCCTTACTATCAATATCACCTTGTACTGTACTGGATCTCCCCCTTACTATCAATATCACCTTGTACTGTACTGGATCTCCCCCTTACTATCAATATCACCTTGTACTGTACTGGATCTCCCCCTTACTATCAATATCACCTTGTACTGTACTGGATCTCCCCCTTACTATCAATATCACCTTGTACTGTACTGGATCTCCCCCTTACTATCAATATCACCTTGTACTATACTGGATCTCCCCCTTACTATCAATATCACCTTGTACTGTACTGGATCTCCCCCTTACTATCAATATCACCTTGTACTGTACTGGATCTCCCCCTTACTATCAATATCACCTTGTACTGTACTGGATCTCCCCCTTACTATCAATATCACCTTGTACTGTACTGGATCTCCCCCTTACTATCAATATCACCTTGTACTATACTGGATCTCCTCCTTACTATCAATATCACCTTGTACTATACTGGATCTCCCCCTTACTATCAATATCACCTTGTACTATACTGGATCTCCCCCTTACTCTGTCTAAATGACTTTCTTGCACATATTAATAGTGTGTATGGGAACAAGATAAATTGTCTGCTCCTATTAAATCAAACAACAATATATTCGTCCTGAGATAAAAAATAATTAAATAAATAAAACAAAGTGCTAATGAAATATTATTTTTTATGCTGCAGAAACATTTAAACTTAATGAAGTAAAGGGCAATTTATATGCTAAAACATTCTACGATAAGGATTAATGTGAAAGAAGACATCCGGAAATGAGTGTTTACAGAAACATTCCAGAAACAACGGTTTTTGGCGTCATTAAATACGTTATTCACTAGTAAGCATAAGGTTTCATTTACACAAACTGGGACCTCACAAGCTTACAAATATTTAGATTGGCGATGGATTTGTTGATAAAAGTCTAGCTAAAGTGTCAATATGCAGGTTTTAATCATGGAATTATTTTCAGATCATTATCTAGCCAAGGATATCGTCATACAAATACAGTTTTTTGAAAGAACAAACAAGGATAGAGTGTAATATTCAATATTGTTTTAAATACAACAATTTGTGAATTATCTAGGTTAGCTGTGACACAAATATAAGAATATTATAAAATATTACCAAAATTAATAACAATGATTGACAACTGAAAATAACTGGATTATAAACGGTAACAAACACGGAAGCGGGAGCAGAAACAGAAACATAAAAACAAGTAGCTTTGTGTCTGAAGTAAGAAATAAATGTAAATTAATAATTTACATATTAAGTAAATATACTGCAAAGGCTACACAGAAAGAAGTATAAGACAACGCCACATTCCTGGCTATTTATGTAAGGCCTAAGGGTTAGATCAATGAGTAATTATAGCTATGGTGTAAGTTACGACCCGTTATCTTGGGTTGGGAATTGGGCAAGTCGGCTCGACCTATCTCTTGCTATCTGTTACAGCAACCCCTCTAATTATTTATGATTCATGATTATTTAGCTGCCTATTTAGTAATTTTTCCAAACAATACAATAAATATTTAATATAAAATAATTTTAGTAATAATTGTATGTAATTATTACTAATAATTTCAAGGTTGTATTTTGTAGCCCTAAAAAGACATTAGGGTAAAAGGCATAAACGATTGGTTTGTAAAATTGCAATACAAAAATATGTTTTTATAATTGAAAACTTTATTTAGTAACATTTTACTATAACTGAGCTTTCTTTATGTCTTTTAGAAAACATGTCATTGTACAGTAACTATATATTTTCCAGCTACATAATTTTACAATTTTCATCGAAAAAAGTATATTAAAGTGATTTTCACTCCGTTTAACACCACTTCTAATATATCTTTAAAATAAAATATTCAAACGGTGATTTTTAAATCCTTAAATTTAGTTGGAACAGAGAATATTACAAACACAGTACTAGACCTAATTAATGGTGAACAGACATTTTGTCCAGCCGTTCTATATATATATATATAAAAAATTTTATTCCTATATAAGTATCATATTTAGAAGGCAGAGGGGTCAAACTAAGACACGGTTTCTCTTACCAAATTAGACTAGGCCCTTTTTTAGACTTGTTGGAAAACGGAATACGTCACTTTAGAACCATGGTACAGCACGAGGGTAAACAATAAAAGGTTATTACAGCTTTCTTACCAAGACCAGCTGCACAGTATGCTACTGCTTTATCCGCTGAGCTACGGCCACTTAACATTCTTACCTAATTATATTGATTCAAAATACATATCAAATTAGGAAATTAAAAATTGATTGAGGTGAAGGGAAGTGAACAAGAAGTTCACTGAAGAGGGGAAGGGAATCAATTTATTTGTAATCAGCGAAATTGTTCCACTCTTTACGATTTTCAATCTACATAATTACGAAAAAGTAAACATAACTAAATTAATTTAAGGTTTATATCCCAACCATTTCTTACAAAATACTGGGACATAATTATTTGTGTGTTCAAATACATTTTATTTAATATAGCTGGATAAAGAATGAACTAACGTTCATGAACAATAATAGCTAGAAATATTATAGGCCTACATTATTTTATTCCTTTAAAAAATTAGTTTATAGTATTTTACTATTGTTATCAACTCAAAATAAAGGGCTTTAAGAATTTATTAAAGTTAATTTCTTTTGTAATATAATTGAAGTTTTATAGGCTTGATCTAGTAAATCATGTTCATAGATCATACAGGTTTCAGTTTACACTTATTATATACTTATTGTTCCATATTTGATTAGGTTTAGTTATATAGTACACCAATATAACCTTAAATTTTTTAAATTTAAAGTTATTTGTAGTTATCAGATTTATTATAAATCTTAAAAATTTTTTTTTTTTTTAAAATTCCTAAGATTTTTTGGGAGGCCCCTTCCAAAAAAATTGAATAAAAATTTTTTTAAAATTTACTTTTTAAAAAAAAATTACAAATTTTAAATTGTATTTGTAATTTTAATGTACCAAAAAGTTATTAATTCCTGAGCCAAATTTAAATTAGGAGGGTTTTTTGGGGTTTTTTTGGGGGCCACCCAATTTTTGGGCCCCCGGTTGGGGTTTTTTTTAAAATATTTTAAAAGGGGTTTTTAAAAAGGAAAACGTTTTAAAAACTTTTGGGGGGGCTTTGTTTTGGTTAATTTTTTAATTTAAAAGGGTTTTAGCAGGAGGGGTATGCCTACCCTTTTTCCCTGATGATATACCCAACGGGGGGGGTAAGTTTGAGGTGATTAATAAAATTTTAAAATCTAAAGGGCCTTTTAAACTGGTCAGCTATTTGCCCGCTAACTGAAACTTCCAAGTCACGAATTACACCGCCTGCTTGGATTTATAAAAGATTTATTCATTTTTCACAAACAGAGTTGTGTACGGAGAAACAGTAGCGATTAACGTCGATGGCAAACTACTGTAAACCCATAAGTTAAATAACTATGGTTTTACCTGATTATTGTTATTAAAACCATACAGCGACATTGGGTCCATTATATATGTTCATTTGTAATGCCAAGCTAAGTAATTGATCTAAGTTGTAAAAAAGTTAAGTTTAACGTAATCTGTTCATGGTGCCACAGAGGGACCTCCAATTTTATAAGTTTATAAATTATTACATTAGTTGAAATTCTACGATATAATCAATATGTATCATTATGATACAGCAAAATATAAAGTTTTTCTAATAACTAGGAAATTGTTCTCAATATTCGGGTAAATATGAGTCTGTATTTTGTGCGATTAGCTTATTTAAATTAGAGCATTTACTGTCAGTAACTAAAGTTTACTGTTTCAATTAAGTACCTAACGGAACTTATACCTTATTATGGAATCTGAACTACGTAATTGTAGTCTGAATTTGACTAAGTAACAAGCTGATACTCAGGAATCTCCCCAAAACAACATTCAAATTTTGGCCACAAACCTGTTTGGAAACATGAAATTGTTCACACGTAGCTAGACCATAACACTGTTACTAGACTGAGAGAAAAATTATATCACCTAAAAAAATCATTGCGTTATCCCAAATTAGCTGGGTGACAGCACTATAAATGAATTGTTTAATTGTGTTCGTCTCATGCTTCTTTATACGAACTATAATTTTAATTACATCTAAAAAAAGACTGATAAACTAACTAGATTTCAAGAGTAAAAATATTGTTTTTTTAATATGTTTTCGTGAAGTGAAAAATATCTCGTTACTAAATCAAGTAAAAAAGTAAGAAGTCAAACCGTGTTCTAGTTGAGTGACATATATGAAAAGTATGTTTACAAACAACTGTGCTATTCTGCCTCTGTATATAGCATGTGAGAAGGCTAAAAGATAAAAAAGGTAGTATTAAGATAGTAAATAAAGAATAATATAGAAATATAATTTAATTACAGATAAATTACAGATAATATTCATTTTAGTTGATAATAATCATGCTTATAACGAAAATGAAATGGTTTTTAATACATTAAAATGCTTTTTTAGAACATTCGAAATGTTGACCTACAGCAAAATATTATCTACTCAACATTTTCACACCCCTTGTTTGAAATTAATGCGATCATGCATTGTCGTCGAATTCTTCATCTAGAATAGTTTTTATTTATTTATTTATTTTTTATATAGAAAAAATTTCAATCATTTTCCAACATCATTTGATAATAGGTTATGTTAAATGAGTTCTGCTAGTAGATATTATATTTTTCTTGCTAGTATTTTTACTTCGTGTATTAGTAACAGGATTTACCCAAAAGTTCTAAGTCCTTATACACGCAATGGATTCATTGATTAATTGTCATGCCACTATTCTCTCACTCCTTCCCACTTTAAAATATTTCATAATTTTATTTAAGCCACTCAAATAAGACAGTTCATATTTGTAAACGATATTCCCGTTTGCAATGAATACTTCCATAAATATTCTACCAAAAAGAAAACTAATTTTGCTAGGTATATTATCTATAATAAAGCATGTTAGTGTAAACCTATGTCTGAATCCAACAAGACAATATTGGAATTTAAAAGATACTAAGACATCTTTATGATGGGAGAACTTCTACCAAAAATATTCATTTTTAGTTTTTTTGTATTTTATTGATTTTCGTAGTTTACATCTCCTCTTTAAAATAATATGTAATATATGAGTTGTTTATATGAGTATACGTTATTCAAAAGTATAAATTTATTAGTACATGTTTGTAGTTTTTCTGACACATCATTCTATTCATCAAGCAGTTAGAGGTCGGTCTTCTTAGAGTACTCATTATACTTAGTATATAGTACTTATTTTGTTTTCATTTATTTCCTGTTATGCTAGTGAATACAAATATCATCTGATTGTTGTTTATGTTGTTGATGAGTAATGTTTATGTGGTTATATTTGTTTGAGCTTAATAATTTTTTTGTGTTTTACATTTATCTTGGTTGTATTTATTTGGTTATAAACTAAAAATGCCCTAATCTCCATTTTTTTAGAAAAGAATTTATTAAAATTAAAATATATATTGCAGCTGCAACCCTAAATAATGGCCATATTGGAAGGCGTACCATACTGCTCCAGTGGGAGCAAAGAAGCTGGACCATCCTTTGGTGCAGGAGTGTTTTGAGTTGATACAATAAAATGGTTTCATTTATATTTTCATACTTTTCCGGAAAAGTACTATTTTTACTTTATATACCTTTTTCTCAGGTTCTGTAACAGATATGAAAATTAAATGTTTATTATACTTGTTTATTATACTTATCTACACTTTCTGAAACGCTTAAACAAATATAATAGTTTTTAAATAAAATAAAATAAAAAATAAGTAAACAGAAAATGTGTGGTTTTATAAAATACTTTATTTGTAATTATGAAACAATAACAAAAGTATAAAAACCGACATTTCAGGGTTTCCTCTTATAGAAAAAGTATGATTTATTAATAAAAAAAAAAAACCAGAACTAAGATATATGCTATAGAACCTAAGAAAATATACAATAAGTTCACATTATGGAGATAGGGTACAGTTCTCTCCTTTTCTACATCATAATTAAAATCTGAGAGGTATGTGAAACGAGATTATTACTTATAAATTACTATAAAGAGTAGTTAAAATTATAATTACTACAACATTTGTGCAGAAATTTCTGAATAGTTTTGGAGAACCAACGCATAAGCCTTATTGAACACAGATCTTTTGTGTTACTGCTTGGTTAGTTAAGTCAGTTTGGCTTATAAACGTATATAATATGTAGGCTATAAAATGTTGATTTAAAAGTATTATTTGGAAATTAGGATTAGCATCAATTTATTCATTGGTCCCTCAACACAGCTTTCAGAACTGTGCACCTTACCTCCTCTGCGACAATAGATACTGTATTATCTAAATTTACATTATAAATATTCAACAAAATGTAATGATAAAATTCATTATTTTGGAAAAATTAACAAACTTTTACTGAGTGCTGCTGCAGGCAAGTAAGGTGCAAGTAATAAAATGAGAAATTGAGCTTAGAAAAATATTATTTCACAGCTACTATTTAGACTATGAATCACTGAGTTCAAAATTACCTTACACGTTCATTATATGTAATATTCATAGGCTTACATGTGAATGGATATGTAGGGGCTAGGTGTTTTGAACGTAATGTAAACTTTCACAGGATATTGATGTTTGGATAAAATAAAGTAACAGCAAATAAGTATTTTTGATTATGTTATGGTCGATTTATAATTTATTATAGGTTAAAGAAACATTATTTTAAAATATTTAGTGATTAGCTATGTGATAAAAACCAGTTTTTAGTCACCAAGAGCTTTATACAGGTCAAGTGATTCTACAAGTCACAACAAGATTTTTTTAATAACGTACTTAAAATGTTTTGTTATTGATTTAGATACTTTTAATCTCATATAAAAAGTATTTTTATAGAGCAGAGTATTTTTAAAATGTCAATGTACACATTTATTTACACACTGGTTAATTATATTTAAGTATATGTGATATACATCACTTGTTACACGATTCACTCATTTATGATATTGTCAGTTGATGAATATGAATGTACTAAGAGTGAAATGTGGCTGTGAAATATTGTGGAGAAAATAAAAATTCCCTCTCGGTAACATTACACCGTTCAGGGCTCTCTGGCATTGACAGCAGTGTCAGCGAGGATCCAGTTTCCTCTCATAGACGACATTTCTACAGCAAATTTTACTTCAGTTCTTTATGATACGTAATTAAAACTTCCCATCCGTTAAAAAATCATAAATTATAAATTTACGCTTACTATGATTTTTTTTCATGAAGGTTGGCGTGTTCTACAAACAAAAAGGAAATTCCATGCACCTTATCCCAATTTACGATATACAATTTGTTCCTAAATATTACTTAATTACTGAAATTCTTGTTTACATATACAGGCGATATAAATACAATAATTTCTAGATGAAATGTTATATTATTTATTTATTATATTTAACGAATAGCAACAGAAAAAAGTCACATGTATGCAATAATACAATAAATTGTGGCAAGTAATGATGACGATAACACACATAATAAGAAAATAATGTTTATTATTCGATTGAAATGTTATATCCCAATCCAAGGTTAACCAAATAAAGAACTATTGAGTTGCTAGTTCTAAGATCTTGTACTACACCTGGTCATGCAACTCTACAAGTAGTTTCTCTTGGAATTCTTTGACTGTGGTCTTGCAGATGAGTTATATGCCCTTGCTTTATTATCACTTAATTGTCTTGCCCTTCAGCTTCGTATGAGAGCTTTGCCTATATCACCAAGGCATAAATCGTAAGATCTTGAACCTTTAAGCTAATCTATTTTAGCAGCTTAATTTATATCAGCCTAAACGGTTGAGGGAGGTTTGCCAATTGTCTATTGTGAGCAATTGTTATAACAATGTCTTTGAAAGTATTGCCATGTATAAAATACTGAGGCATTTCAGATTTTAAAGAAAAACTATTTTGACCAAATTCTTTATTCAATTAGGGTTTAGTAATTTATATAAACACTATATTAATAAAAACATTATATACCATTAATTAGATGCTTGACAATTCATTGAAGTAGGACATAAGTTCGTTGGAGGGTAGAAAATGTTGAATTTTATGTATGCTGGAAGTATATTCGTACAGTACATTAAGAGCAATAATAAGTGTTTGTATTAATTACTTATTATTTTCAAACGGTTTTTATAATTGGGAGCTAAAAAATTCCCTAGTGTCCTAAAGTGATTTCCTCTTGATAGACATTATTATGAATACTCGTAAAATTTGTTTTAATTTTCATCCCTTACAATGAAAAATTTCCTAAAACCTTCCCAAATATAATTTTTCGTTTGGGGGGGGGAGAACTTTGTTACATAAACATTTTATAAAACCTTTGAGTAAACATAAAACTTTACAAATTTTAAAACTGTGCTGAAAATTAATTTCTGGAAAAAATGTGAAGTTTACATTAAACATTTGTTGATCAGAGTAAGTTATATTCACTCTACAATATGTTCATGATGCTTGATTTTCGAACTGCCTAGCTTTTGTTATTTTTGTAATTAATGTTATTATTAGGGCCATTCAATACTACCATTTCATTTAGGTAGTTATTAATACTTGGCACAACATAAATAACTGGTTTGAATTCAAAGTAAACTTCTTAAAGTATTAATTTGTAATTATTTGTATTACTAAAATTTATTTGCCATGTGAATAATATATGTGGCTATGAGTCTATGGTGAAGCTAAATCTTATAACTCTAAAATCCATATTATTTTTTTATCTTAAAAAATCAGATTTAATACATTACTTATTTGAATTACTTTATTTTTAAGACTTAGAAATATGTTTATTATAACTAAACCACTATGATAAACGTACCTGTTCATAATTATTTGCAAAGACAAACCAACTACGAAATAATGCATATAATAAGCAATGCAATATAAGAATATATTTCTATAAAACAATTATTTTGTTTACACAAATTACTAAAACAATGCCCAGAAAAGCAAAATAAATTTGTACAGTGATATTTTGTATTTGATGACACATTGATAAATATTCCTCTATGAATCATTATTATATATTTTTTAAGTTACTTCATTAAATAATTCTCAATCAATTTATAATAACAAGGGTTATACAATAAAGGTCCATCTCATATTAAACTGACCTCAGACAAAACCAGTAGCCTGGTTAAGTCCCCCTTTTTATACGGAGGGTCTTTCACAACTGTGTTAAATACTTATCATAAAAACTTGCTACTAGGAGACAGGCGCTTAATTATGTCTTCTTCCCCCTTGATTTGTAGAACGTTGATACTTGTAATGCACGATGGATTAAATATCACTGAATAGGCAAAGTACTACCTACATAGAACTGTATTACTGATCACTATTAAAATGGGTCTACTACTTGACTGGAAAAATGTTACTACATAATCAAATTCTCCTAAAATAAAAGAGAAATCCAAATAATAAGAGGAA
Organism: Stictocephala bisonia; assembly: GCA_035578905.1. Taxonomy (NCBI): domain Eukaryota; kingdom Metazoa; phylum Arthropoda; class Insecta; order Hemiptera; family Membracidae; genus Stictocephala; species Stictocephala bisonia. The sequence goes on along the minus strand of JAQJVL010000114.1, from coordinate 1,272,751 downwards.
TTCAACGACACAATATAATTACTAAAGTATTAAATATATTTACAGAAGTTTTCGCTGTTATGTATGCCTTAATACTTCATAAAAAAATCCAAAAACATAAGTCTATATTAGTATAACGATCTTAACTAGACACTAGATGTGTAATTTGATAGGTTTCTTTTTTATATAAAATCTAATACTAATGTATTATAAAAATAGTTATATATATAAAAGATTTAAAGTGCCAGTCTTGACGAATTTATAGTTACAGACATTTAATATATCTTAAATATCATTCAAATCGTACAGAGGTCATTGTAATGTATTTTAATAGTAAACACAAGCGTAAACTTAAAATAGAAAATCACGTTCGAAATTTATGAGTTAAAATATATATTGAGTAGTATAGGCCTATTGACTCACCAACGGTTACTCGGGTATTTGGGAAATGGCCACCTACTGATCGCTCTCTACACTCTCCAGCGGTGACCCGGCTGTTTGGAAAATGGCCGACTACTGATCGCTCTCTACACTCTCCAGCGGTAAACCAGCTGTTTGGGAAATGGCCCCCTACTGTTTGCTCTCTACACTCTCCAGTGGTGACTCAGCTGTTAGGAAAATGGCCGACTACTGATCACTCTCTACACTCTCCAGCAGTAACCTGGCTGTTTAGGAAATGACCACCTACTGTTTGCTCTCTAGACTCACCAACAGTGACTCGGCTGTTTCGGAAATGACCATATACTGATCGGTCTCTACACTCTCCATTGGTGACTCGGCTGTTTGGGAAATGGCCACCTACTGATCGCTCTCTACACTCTTTAGCGGTGACTCGGCTGTTTGGTGAAATTACCACCTACTGTTTGCTCTCTACACTCTCCAGTGGTGACTAGGCTGTTTGGGAAATGGCCTACTCATCGTTCTCTACACTCTCCAGTGGAGAATCGGCTGTTTGGGAAATGGCCAACTACTAATCGCTCTCTACACTCACCAACAGTGACTCGGCTGTTTAGGAAATGGCCACCTACTGATCGCTCTCAACACTCTCCAGGGGAAACCATGCTATATGGGAAATGGCTGACTAATGATCGCTCTCTACACTCTCCAGAGGTTACTCGGCTGTTTGGGAAATGGCCAACTACTGATCGCTCTCTACACTCTCCAGCGGTGACTCGGATGTTTGGGAAATGGCCACCTACTGTTTGCTCTCTACACTATCCAGCGCTGACTCAGCTTTTTGGGAAGTTTCTGCCTAGTGATCGCTCTCTACACTCCACAGTAGTGCATCCCAGATATAAGTTAGCAGGTAAAGGTCATGGATTGATACTAACGTGATCTGCAGTTCTATTTGGATTATATGAAAGTATTACGAGGACTGTTTATAATAGTTCTAGAACTAAAACAGTATAGTTAAATTTAAACAAATATCTGTATAGCTGGCTCTACATGTCGGCCCTAGTCTTCAAGAGATGATATCTTCTGTACTTTTTTATACTAACACAAAAATGGTGTCCGCCCAACGATTGCATCAGCGTGGACGATTTGATACAAGTATGGAGAGGAGATATGCGAAGTACCTAGTGCTTGAATATGCGTGAATGAGAAGGATGAATACAGGACCTATCAGTTAGCTAAAATAAGAAAAACAATTAATAACTACATGGTTTCGATTCGAAGACAATATCTGGCTTCCTTAATAGACCCTAGCGTAGGTCGTTACTAATTGAATATTTTTAATGATAATTCAACCATAATCAACTACATTAATTGTATAAACTGAAAATTTCTTATTACAACGATGTTGATTTATAATTTCAAACATACCAATGAAAACAAGGTACACTGGTAAGGGTGAGTTTTCTGTTTCGTACAGAATTAATTAGCCTCAATTTTCTCCACTGCACACAGACACGTAGAGTGCTAATAAGCCACCCAACCATACATAAACGTACGGTAGTTATGACCCACTCACCGATACATATAAAGTGGAAATGAACAAACTCCCACCCATACATGTTAAGTGGTAATGATCCACCCACCTATCCATACAGGTACAGTGGTAATCACCCACCCTTAGAGATGCACTATTATTTGGCCACACACCTACCTTACACATGCACTGGTACTGGTAAATAGCATTGTACGTGTATGCTTGGTTCGGAGGGTCAGTACCACTAATTTTCAAGTAATATTTGCCTACATTTCTACGATTAGAGCCGTAAAATGCGTTAGAAATATATCAATAAATTATCATTTTGCAGCTCTTTAGAGGGTACTATATACTTAATATATTCCATCAGGTGTTTTAGTAAATTCAAGATTATCAGTTACAATATCTCACATATTTAGGGTATAATTAATGGAAACATAAATTGTATTCTCGAACCACTTGACATATAAAAATGGCCTTTTATGAATAGGAAAAATTAACTGAAATTTTGTATAAACTAAAATTATAAAAATAAAAAAAGATGGATATAACATTAAAAAATTAAAATTATTTTTTATTGTAGAGAATTATACTAGTGTGATGCAGTAAATTAAAAATATATTTGTATTAATTAATTGTTGTATAACACATCAATATTTATTGTAAAGTATTTATTAATTATATTCATCTAAATAAAGGCATTTTTATTCGTTATTTATTCATTGGATAAATACGTGTTGAAAACAGATGAGTGTTTATTACAATTTTGGTAAATAGTTTATTCCTTTACTAGCGTAGTTTGGAAAGAAAAAATAAACGTCACCAAAAAAAATTCAATAACATTACGTAGCGATTTTGTAAAAATATAACATTGACCTATATGTACCATAATCAGAATCCAGGTACTCTAAATAAATATGTTTTTCATTCTTTTCGTAAAATAAAACTGATATTCATACTATTTGTCTCAATATAATTATGTTTTATATAATTTATTTTGAGTGACCTTCAATATTTGCAGGTTCCACCAACACCTACATACAAGCTAAAACCCCAATTAAAGACTGTTCATTTTAAGGATATACACTAGTGCCTGTTTGAGCAGTAACTGTTTAGATATTTGTATAGTAATAAATGTTATTGTATTTCATTATTGCGGTTAATCACTTTTAAGACATACATAACTGTTAAGACTACGGTATTTATTCAACTTTGTATAAATCCCCAATTCAATGTAGTGCAGACTACAGATTAGGGGCAAGCTCTGATTTCTCTCAAACCACTCTCTCAGCAGATTTGTCTCCTGACCAGATCTTATTCACACCTGACAAGGGATTATTGGCCACCATTCATCAGTGGCGTACTTGCAAAACTGAATCACACTTTTACATAAACCTGTATTGGTGATGGTATTAGCACTATAATTTTTTTTAATTTATTTTAAATTTTAGCGAGTAATTTTTTTTAAGTGGAGTTAAAATTATTTTCTATGTTATACCAAATTAACAATTATTGTTTTGTATATGATTCGTTGTCATCATTATCTGATTGCTTTGAGAGTAAAACTGATTACCTTATGCTTTTGCTTTATCATCAAAACATTGCATAAAATAATACTTTTAATAAGGGCTACTTATAAAAGATGAACAATTTAATAAAACCGTTTGAAACAATAACAAATAATACAATTCAATTACTAAACATATTGTTATTTTTTTACAATATGCAAACGAAATTGTTAAAATATGAAAAACAATAAATAAGATTAGTTTTATATTCATTGAAATTGTCAAAGTTATACTCTCGTAATTCAATGCTGCTATACACATATACAGTTACACATGCAAAAATATTTCAGTTAAAAAATGAACATTCAAAATTATTTTTAAATGTTCTTGAGTACTTCTCAGTTCTAGGGCTTTTATTTTAAAATCTACTCTGATAGGGTCAGTTTTGGATATTTTACTTTCTAAATATACCTTTTATTTCATTTTTTCAATGGATTGGACATTTATAATTTTACTGAAGAAACCTTTTCAAAACAAAATTTTTAAGTAAAGCAATGCATACAGGGTGGGTAAAATATGAGGACGCTTTCACAACGTTTGTATTACCTCACTTGTAAAAGTGAATGTTTGTATATGATCATGGTTAAAAAGAACACTCTTTTTGATGCCATTGCTGACATTAAATTTTTTCAGGAGAACGGGCCACGAGGGGGTGTACGAAAATCTTCAAAGTAAGTCTAGGTCGAGTTTGGTATCAAATGAAAGGTCTATTTAATATAAATTAACAGCAGAAAACCGGACTTTAAAAGGTTTATTCTTTCCAGAGTATCGGTCATTTTAGTTTTAACGTATATATATATATATATATATATATATATATATGTCGTATGGTTTTTTTGTTTGTCAGCTACCATTATTATTATTATTGTTCCTATTTCGTAAGCTTAAGCGGCTGGAGTCATTATTAACAACTAGTTCTTCCGGTGTCAACCGCGTCAAAGGACTATTTACAATATGTACAGTTCCAGACGTTTCGCCCATGCTACGATGTGGCATCCTCAGTGGTTAGGCTGAGAGTGAAGGTCAGCAGTCGCTCTGCCCAATATATGGCGATGGCGCCGCTGTCATGTGTCACGTAGGCCAACTTGACCCGAGTCTGAGTTCACGTACGCACTTCCGCGTAAGCTATGATATCTTTAACTTCTTAAGAACTGGTTCCCATCTTCTTGGCAACTTCATGCTACCTTCTTTGTTAAAATTATCCCCTCTTTTGTATATTTAAATGGCTTCCCTATCTCTTCTCGGATAATAAAACGGGATGTTGGCCAATACTTTGGTCTTGTCAAATAAAATTCCATGTTTAGTAAGGGCACTATGTCCTGCTACTGCTGACTTATCGACATCTTTGTTCTTAGTATGTCTCATATGCTCCTTTAGTCTTGTTGATACTAGTCTCTTCGTTTCTCCTAAATAAACTGAACCGCAGTCACGTGGTATTTCATAGACGCCAGGCGTAGATAGAGGTATGTTATCTTTATAAGGTGGAAGTAAATCTTGTAGTCTATTCGGTGGCCTAAATATTGTCTTGATGTCATTCTTCTTTAAAATTCTTCCAATTTTGTCTGTTGTTCCTTTGATATATGGTAAATACGCCATTGGTTTTCTTGCATTGGTCGATTGCTGTCCTCCATCTTGATTAGCTGAACAAATATTAGTCTGCTGGTTTCCTATTGGTTGATCTTCTTTATTTGATTTAGATATTTGTTTCTTGAAGGACCTGTTGATGTCCATCTTGTTATATCCATTACAATTCAATGTAGTTTTTAGCAGGTGTTTTTCTCCATTCTAGCTTTCTTTGTCCGATATGTGGATTGCTCTGTTTAAAAGGGTATTTATGACGGAATTTGTCTGGGATGGATGGTAATGTGAGGCGGCATTCAGGTATCTGTTCGTATGGGTTGGTTTGCGGTATACTGCATCTTGATCCATCTATCTTCCGTGTAGTGAGAACATCCAGGAACGCCAGTTGTTTTTCCCTCTCGATCTCCATGGTGAACTTTATGTTGGGATGGATTGAATTCAGATGAAGTAAAAACCCATCCAGAGCATCCTTTCCATAGGGCCAGACCACCCAAACGTCATCCACGTAACGAAGCCACTTCCTAGGTTTATGTTCAGCTGATTATAGAGCCATCTTCCCGATGGCTGTAAACAGCTGAACATAAACCTAGGAAGTGGCTTCGTTACGTGGATGACGTTTGGGCGGTCTGACCCCATGTAAGGGATGCTCTGGATGGGTTTTTACTTCATCTGAATTCAATCCATCCCAACATAAAGTTGACCATGGAGATCGAGAGGGGAAAACAACTGGCGTTCCTGGATGTTCTCACTACACGGAATATAGATGGATCAAGATGCAGTATACCGCAAACCAACCCATACGAACATATATCTGAATGCCACCTCACATCACCATCCATCCCAGAAAAATTCCGTCATAAATACCCTTATAAACAGAGCAATCCACATATCGGACAAAGAAAGCTAGAATGGAGAAAAACACCTGCTAAAAACTACATTGAATTGTAATGGATATAACAAGATGGACATCAACAGGGCCTTCAAGAAACAAATATCTAAATCAAATAAAGAAGCTCAACCAATAGGAAACCAGCAGACCAATAATTGTTCAGCCAATCAAGATGGAGGACAGCAATCGACCAATGCAAGAAAACCAATGGCGTATTTACCATATATCAAAGGAACAACAGACAAAATTGGAAGAATTTTAAAGAAGAATGACATCAAGACAATATTTAGGCCACCGAATAGACTACAAGATTTACTACCACCTTAAAAAGATAAGATACCTCTATCTACACCTGGCGTCTATGAAATACCACGTGACTGTGGTTCAGTTTATATATGAGAAACGAAGAGACTAGTATCAACAAGACTAAAGGAGCATATGAGACATACTAAGAACAAAGATGTCGATAAGTCAGCAGTAGCAGAACATAGTACCCTTACTAAACATGGAATTTTATTTGACAAGACCAAATTACTGGCCAACATCCTGTTTTATTATCCGAGAAGAGTTAGGGAAGCCATTGAAATATACAAAAGAGGGGATAATTTTAACAAAGAAGATAGCATGAATTTGCCAAGAAGATGGGGATCAGTTCTTAAGAAGTTAAAGATATCATAGCTTATGCGGAAGTGCGTACGTGACCTCAGACTCGGGTCAAGTTGGCCTACGTGACACATGACAGCGGCGCCATCGCCATATATTGGGTAGAGCGACTGCTGACCTTCACTCTCAGCCTAACCACTGAGGATGCCACATCGTAGCATGGGCGAAACGTCTGGAACTGTAAATATTGTAAATAGTCCTTTGACGCGGTTGACACTGGAAGAACTAGTTGTTAATACTATAAAATTATTGTTGTTATTATTTTTTTAATAAAAAATAGCTGAGTTTAATCAAAAAATTAAAAAAAAGCTGAGTTTTATTGTTGGAAAAAAGTTCAAAAAGTCATTACACTATAATAAAAATTAAAAATAAATAAATAAGTAACAAATTATCTCCTGTCACAAAACTAAATCAAGTCATTTAAGACCTGCCCTCTGAAACATTATAATCCATTGTTTGGATCGATTTCATACATGGGGGATGATGTTCGCATCCACAGCAATTCTTTAAAGCTGTACGTATCCCCTGGGTAGTTCAAAACGATCAACAAACCTAGTAGCTGGACCGTCACAAATTTGTGATCTTCCAGCTATGGCAGCTACTACACAAAATTTTAAAGTAACTAATTTGAATAATATTATTTCCCGCTATTTAACGGTTTCAAGTAAATAATTCTGATAAAAAAGTATACTTTATGGAAATTAAATTATCAAGTTATTCATGGAAAAATAAAGTTATTTTTAAAGTATTTTTATCGTTTTTTCCACCCTGTATATTTTTAGTGCAAGTAAATATTAATAAATAAAACATATACTATAAGGTAAAACAATAATATATAAATGTAAATAAAACTAACTAAATAATTAAACGTATGATAAATAATTATTAAGAAATATCAAATATATAATACGATTTCCAATGTTTACTAACAATAAATTTATAGATTGTTTAAACTTTTCAAGTTAATTTATGATTTACTTATTTTTAAACAATTCATTGCTGCACTATTCAAACAATTATATTATCCTGACTTAGGTCATTAAAAGTGTATTGCAATGATAAGTTAAGCTTGCACTTTATAAATTGACAACCATTATTATTATCATACGAATCTAAGCCACCCTCCACCATGTTGTAACGAAAATAAAAAGCTGACTGTGGAGACTTGTTGTAAAGCCATATAAACACAACATTCGCTGTACAAAGCAACCCCTTTTACAACTCTCACTCACTCAGTTAACAGCCTTTGTGCCTATTTTGCTAACCTACAGTAGATGTTGTCAGAAATTTATGTACATTAAATGAACCTGCTTTTTATTATTATTTTTTTTAAAGTAAATTATTTTATCAACAAAATTGTTAAGGAGTGTTTTGTACATTTGCTAACTAAGTAGTAATGCAAGATTATTAATTATATTTTTATATTCTTAGTACCCTTATATAATTGTTTACTGTATTGAATTGCATTTTCTAAATAATTTTAATAATGCACATTCTACATAGGTAAAAACGTTTAACAATGTATTGTAGAACCATGCCAAGGTAAAGCTAAGAAGCCTTCTGTAACTCTTAATCTACACATACCTTTCAATAAACAAGCAATTGGTAATGCTATTTAACAGATACTCGTCACTAAACAAACTATAAGCAGTGCTATTTCATATAAACTCGTCAGTAAACAAACAATAATCATTAATAGTTCACAGATATCCGTCATTAAACAAATTAAAAGCAGTGCTACTTCACATATACCTGTCATTAAACAAAATATAAGAAGTTCTTTTTACGAATACCTTTCATTCCACAAGCAAAAAACAGTGATATTTGACAGATACCCGTCATTCCAGAAGCTATAACTAGTATTGTTCACAGATACATGTCATTCCACAAGCAATAACTAGTGATAGTTCACAGATACCCGTCATTCCAGAAGCTATAACTAGTATTGTTCACAGATACATGTCATTCCACAAGCAATAACTAGTGATAGTTCATAGATACCCGTCACTAAACAAACAATAAAAAGTGCTGTTTACATAATATCCATCAGTAAACAAGCAATAACCAGTTCTTGTTCACATATACCCTTCAGTATACAAGAAATAATCAATGCTAGTTCACATATACTTGCCAGTTAAATAGTGATATATCACATATACCCGTCAGTTAACAAGCAATTACCAGTGCAGTTCACATATACGCGTACGTTAACAAACAATAACCAGTGCTAATTCACATATACCCTTCAGTTAACAAACAATAACCAGTGCTAGTTCACATATACCCTTCAGTTAACAAACAATAACCAGTGCTAGTTCACATATACCCTTCTGTTAACAAACAATAACCAGTGCTAGTTCACATATACCCTTCAGTTAACAAGCAATAACCAGTGCTACTTCACATATACCCTTCAGTTAACAAGCAATAACCAGTGCTAGTTCACATATACCCTTTAGTTAACAAACAATAACCAGTGCTAGTTCACATATACCCTTCAGTTAACAAGCAATAACCAGTGCTAGTTCACATATACCCTTCAGTTAACAAACAATAACCAGTGCTAGTTCACATATACCCTTCAGTTAACAAACAATAACCAGTGCTAGTTCACATATACCCTTCAGTTAACAAGCAATATCCAGTGCTAGATCAAATATATCCTTCGGTTAACAAGCAATAGTCAGTGTTAGTTTACTTAAACCCTTCAGTAAAAAACTACTTAAGGCTGTTTTTAGTGAAATGTAGTTTACTATTTCTCCATATTATATGTTAATACCAAGAAGTTCTTAGCTGTGTATTTTTTTTTTTTTTTTTTAATAACTTAATTGTAAGTGAAATTATGACGATACTACGTACTGGTTAAACAATTTTTGATCACTTTAAAAATACTTGTGATATTTGGTACAATTTGTTTACTCTCCATTTACTGCCACACTCAGGAAACTGTCATTCTGCAGACAACACTGCACATGAGCACGATATACAAACATTAAAAGCGTCAGTTGTTGGACCAAAATATTTAGTGCCTTTATGGTTTCTGTACATAACCATGATGAGATCATTGGGCAATGGTTATATATTATGGCTTTCTAATACTTAATTTGTTCTGAAAATTACTAATTGCAAATTAACTACAACTCCAAACAACACAAATACTGGGTTACTTTATGAATCTTAAAACCCAATTTATATTTTAACCCAATACATATTGGGTTAAAATATAAATTGGGGTGTCCTACACCTTCGTACAAAAGCAGAGCCACAGCCAAAAAGTTGCCACAAGTTCTCTACCACTGGCCGTGTTCTCAGTTTGGTTGGCTATACTATTCTATACTAGAACCGAAATTCTTTCTTTGAAGGAAATTGATTTTGTATTGCCTTCTCAAAACGCACAGTACAAACTTAAATAACCTTTGGTAACTAATTCAAAGGCTACTATAATTACTAATTCCTATTTGTTTAATTCACGTAGGTAAACGGATTTATAAAGGTGTGGGACAACATGAATTAACGTTGAAACTTGTATAGTGATAAATATACCGGAAATCACATCCATTAAGAAGATATTTTTTTGCTTTTAGAAAAAAAATATATATATATATACGAATAAAATTATCGAAACATATATTACTGTAATTATTAAACAAAGAATGTCTGTGGTAGTTCAATATCTACATATTTGTTTCACCACGGATATTAATATAAAGCCATGAGGTATAGTGTTGTAATGGATCCAGGTAGCGTTTCTCAGCAACGGAGACTATTTACATAAGGTGTGTTTCGCGTGGGAATATTGATATTGAGATAGTGACTTTACAAAGTGCACACGACTGTTGACTGTCATAGGCTATAAAAAAATTAGCATATAATGTGTCAGGAGAAACATTATTATGCATAAACACTTTTTTGTGAAAGTATGAAAGGAATAAATGTATGATGCATGAACAAAATAGTGCATCATTATCAGTATTATCTGTTTAATAGTGGTAAAATTGTGATTCAGTGTCCAAAATATTTCTATAGTGCTTTATTTTAAACATGGGTTATGTGTTATTAAATTTTTAATTGTTTACTTATATTTATGTAGATCAATAAAACACTAATATTGCAATAACTAACCAATAACCTTTTTATTTATATAATAATATTATATTAGGACATTCCTATGAATACTTGTACATATTTTGGGAAATGAATGGAAAACCTCTAATAATGCTGATTTATCACTATCGTTGATTAAGTTTACATTAAGCCTATAACCTTACATAGTTGGAAGAATAAAGTACCAATTTTATTTCTATTAAATTTCAGATTAGTTAGATATTTGTTTACAGACAAAAAAATATTGCTCGTAGAGTCGATAATTATAACCCTTTAAAACGCACCCAAAGTTTAAGTTTATATATAAGTTTTGAAAATATTAATAAATTAAAATAGTACTAATTATGTAATTATGAAACTATTATGGGATACCTTGTTAAAACTGACATCACGATCCTATGGTTTTATACATTTTATTTAAATATGCTAATTTAATAAAATATATAAACTGTTCATATAAAGAAAACATTATTGTAAACATTTTATTATTGAAATATATTTAAAAGAACGTATAAGTTTTAATTTAATATTGATCATAGATGTTTCGTAGTTAAGTAACATGGAGACTTCATGTTAATGTCTGGTTATTTAAACATTTCTATTATAAAACTTCATAATCCCACTTTTAACACCATAGATATGAACAATAAATTATCCAGGGCGTTTCAGACCATCCGATCGCAGTCTCCAATGGTCGAACCGTTTAATATTGGGTGATTTGTGATGCATAACATTGTTTCCCAAACGAATCTCATATAGTGAACGTCTCAAAATTGTTTTAGTTGTTTAAAATACAGAGTGTTACAAAAATAAATGTTAGGCGATCTAATCTTGGAACATTTAAAAAACGTCCATGACATAAATTTTGTTCCATTTATATATTAAAGGTCCTTGAACTATGGAAAATAAGATAAACAAATTTGATCATCTTAGTCATTGTAAAATGGCAGAGACTGTTTTAAAATATTGTTTGTGTTTTTTCGTACTATTGCACTTTTGTACACTGACATTTGTGAGTGTACCTTTCTTTTTGATAGAGCACAACAAATTTCAAACGGTATGTTATATGACTATTTTTACGATGTTTAGAACTAAATTATTACATTCAATAAATTTACAGTCCTGTTTTCAAAAACGTAATAATGAGAACATATCGTGCGACAAATCGAATTCTTCTCAAATTTCAAATAACTTGTATTTTCAAACTAAAAGAAGGTAAATAAAAATGGGACTATAACAAATTTTTTTATATTTTATCACCCATAAATTTGATGTGCAACACGCCCTCTTTTTTTGTTTTTGTTTTTTAGCCACGGTTCTGCAAAGTTTTTAGAAAGTTTTAATTTTAAGGTAGTAAAAAAACTTAAATAAATGTTCATGATACTTGCTGTTTAAAAGCCTATCCCATGCTCTTTCAAATAAAACAATGTACACTGGGAAATTTAGGTACAAAAGTACCATAGAAACAAGAAAATCTCAACAGTGTTTCAAAAATCCCTGGCGTTTAAACAAGAACCAAGAAATTTTCAAAAGTTCACATAATTATTCAGCGTTCACATAATCAAATATATGTTCAAAAAGATAATCTATGTTAATATTTGGATGTTTTGGAATTCAACCATAATGTTTGGGTGAACCCTGTGTTTTTAATCTGACAAAAACAATTGCCATTTTTTATATGAAATCTTTTAGGGTTACCTTTTTTGCATGGCTCTATGTCAGACTGTTCAACGATAGGATAGATTACGGCCGGGTGGTCTAAATAACCCTTTATATCATTTAACAAGATTTGTTATTGGATGTGTTAAATCTTAACATTTAATTATTTATTGAAATGGTAACAAAACAAAAACATATGTTTTATGTTACAAGTTATAATATTAAACAGCATCTGCTGATCAATTAAGAACCGCTTCACATGTCCACATTCAATAAGCTTTTATATTTTAATACATCCCTATCTTATTTTATTAAACACAAATTAAAAGCATTTTAAAATGAAATAGATTAAAAACCATACGCTACTCAAAAATTTATGAAAAATGAGACGGCAAGTGTTACTTTTACAGGTGCATAGGATTTCATTTGTTTTATTCTGGGAGGTAAGTTCGTGACTCGGTCCGATAGTAAAACTCAATGTATTAAATGTCAACATGGCATACTTACTTTGTTGACTCTATACTCTATTTGCTAATAAAGTGGAACAGACATGCCAACCATTGCATGCTGACTCCTATTGTGGCTACAATTGACTTCTTTATTTTGCTGACACTTGAGTCTACTGACATGTCACAGTCACGACTAACTGAAACGTTTATAGCACCTACGTTTATTTAATTTTAACAACATTCAAGCAGTATATTGTTTATGACATTTACTGTCAAATTTTGAAAAATTTCTAATCAAGTAGGTTATTGAAATAAAAACAATATTGTGCATCCTCGAAGTAATTTTACAAGGTTTAAATTATATATTTATACACTAATAATGTCCCGAACCAAAATATCAAATATTAACAAAAGCATTATCATTCTTATTCCAAACAAAAAGTATTGTTGTTCAAGCTATAACTTGCCAACAATACTTCTTGCTAGGTCCTGTGTTACAATGCAAGCAAGGTTCATATAACATTTTGTGTGCGTTTTTTTTCTTTCTTTAAACCAGTTTTGTGTTTTTCGTCTGAATGGCAAAATATTCCATACATATTTTTTTGCATTATAGGTTATTAAGGTTATAGTCTTTTATAACACTGTTTAATAAATATTGCAAACCTAGTAATGTGGATCTACAACTCCATCAATTTATACTTCATGAAAGATGACTTCTGAGAAGTTTATTTATTTGGTAACGATTACAGTTTTTAGTACCGATATAAACTATCGGTCAAATAATCATATTTATCTTCACTAAATAAAAAATAATTTAAATTTTACAAATAACAGATTAAGGTTGTATACTTTACATTTATTGTATATCAATGTTTATAGCTTTATTGACAGTGATTTAATATGTATAATCATACAATCTTCATGTCGATCGTTTTATGCGAATTAACGGAGTAAATATTTAATTTATAATTCCTTATGTCAATTGAAATTTGTAAAGAGCTATGCAGGTATAATTTCAATGTGATATAACTGGCACGACCCTTTTTTTAACCTACAACTATATATTTAAATAGTTTTTGTTGAACCTAATTGCTTATTAAAAATATAAAACCTCCTGTTGTTGAGCTTTAAAATATAAACAATAAGTAATTTAAATTAGTTAAAGTTCTTATCGTTTATTAACTACTGAGCTTATAAGTGAGTGTGATAGATTATAAGAAACATTATTATAAACATTGCAGTTGGCAAAACGACCTTAATGAAACTATGTGATGAAAGTTATTAGATTTCATATATAATATAGATATTTTTATTGGCAAATAAATTTATATATTAAATATGAAAGCACTTAAGATGCTTAAACACGGAAGTTGATGTATTTAAATGCTATAGCATAAAAAATATACTTTAAAATAAAATGGTAATACTTTTTATGCCTAGTTAATGTAATGTTCACCAGGCATTAATTATGATCGTGTGTGACGAATATTAAGAGTATGAATCTCCATTTTGATTCGAATCATAAATAACGTAATGATAGTCAGCTACAGTTCTTTATTTCTCAATGATTATCGACGAAAGAGGCCGTAGAAAACTACCAATACACTTAAATTAAAGCAGAGATAATTATATTCAATTGAAAGTGATATGTACAATATTATTTAAAAAAAGAATTAAACACGAAAATGTTTAGCATGAAAATGTGTAACTGTATTGAGTTACTTCAATCTTCTTCCTTGTTACTTAATACGACATTACAGTGGATTACGAAAGGTGAACCTCGCATGTTAGATACCATTGAGACGGGATGCCACTAAAGTCTAACAAGATGTCGCATGTTGACGTAATCGCTATTAACAAACCCCAACCGTATATAATTTTATATTGGTTATTTCGTTTTATATAGGAAACATTTTGATTCATAGGGGTTGTAACTAGATATTGTTTTCTTTAATCACTAAAACTTAACCAGCAAAACAATTTTAATTATTACCTATAGAATATCAATATTTAATAATAAAATGTATTTAAAAGTATTATTAACAAAGTTTGTTATATGTGTCTGTAAAAAATATAAGGATATCTTATTTTACCAGGTGAAGTTATTACTAAGAAGTCCTCTAACCCTTAACTTGGGGACCAACGGCATAACATGACTTCCAAACTACGGAGCAAAAGGGTAAAAACTGTGACTGGCCACATTGGGAATCGTACTAAGACCGGTCGCGTGGCAAGACACTGTCTTAGCCTCTAAGCTAAGCCGAATCAATCATATTTATTACCCAAAATTATTGTAAAATAGTTCTTATCTTTTAATTCATAGAAAGTAATATTTGTATTATAACCTTACATATCCTAAATGTTTGACATAGTTTTTGTAAGCAATAATGTATAATGCTCTTAGAGAAATATCCTTTAACATTGGACTCAAAAAGGATATGTCCGTACCAATGTTAATTTATAGAACTCCTTACATATACAAGATATTATATAAAACTGTAATTATCAAGTTAAAAACAATTATATATACACATATATATGTGTGTGTGTGGTTTTAATTCTTCCCAGAGGGTTTTAGGGAGAATAAACTGCAATAAATATAGTAAGAGAATTGTACAGAACCCTTTGCATATTATAAGTTGTTAGGAACATGTATGTTACTCAGAGTAATTAAGGTTAGGGTATGTTAAGTAAGGTTAGGTAAGGTTGGGTTAGTTAAGGGTGGGATAGTTTGGTTTACGTTGGTTAAGGTTACGTTATGTTAGGTCAGATTAGGTAAGGTTGGGTTAGTTAAGGGTAGGATAGTTTGGTTTACGTTGGTTAAGGTTACGTTATGTTAGGTCAGATTAGGTAAGGTTGGGTTAGTTAAGGGGGGGATAGTTTGGTTTACGTTGGTTAAGGTTACGTTATGTTAGGTCAGATTAGGTAAGGTTGGGTTAGGTAAGGGTGGGATAGTTTGGTTTACGTTGGTTAAGGTTACGTTATGTTAGGTCAGATAAGGTTAAGGTTGGGTTAGGTAAGGGTGAGATAGTTTGGTTTACGTTGGTTAAGGTTACGTTATGTTAGGTCAGATTAGGTAAGGTTGGGTTAGTTAAGGGTGGGATAGTTTGGTTTACGTTGGTTAATGTTAGGGTATGTTAGGTCAGATTAGGTAAGGTTGGGTTAGTTAAGGGTGGGATAGTTTGGTTTACGTTGGTTAATGTTAGGGTATATTAGGTCAGATTAGGTAAGGTTGGGTTAGTTAAGGGTGGGATAGTTTGGTTTACGTTGGTTAAGGTTACGTTATGTTAGGTCAGATTAGGTAAGGTTGGGTTAGTTAAGGGCGGGATAGTTTGGTTTACGTTGGTTAAGGTTACGTTATGTTAGGCCAGATTAGGTAAGGTTGGGTTATTTAAGGGTGGGATAGTTTGGTTTACGTTGGTTAAGGTTACGTTATGTTAGGTCAGATTAGGTAAGGTTGGGTTAGTTAAGGGTGGGATAGTTTGGTTTACGTTGTTTAAGGTTACGTTATGTTAGGTCAGATTAGGTAAGGTTGGGTTAGTTTGGATTAGGTTATTTAAGGTTAGGTTGGGATTTTGTCACACACCTTAATTTTATTCTTTACTGACTTAACATTAAAACTTACAAAAATAGTTGGGATTTTATTTCATCTGATTTAATTTATAAAACAATAAATGCAACCACAAAAGAAACTTACCTTTGTTTTAAAATAGGCGATGTGGTAACACAATCCTTTGCTCATAGTAACTCAAGATGACTGATGTTGATAAAAGTCAACCTAATTAAAAAACACCTACGCGAGTTGGTTTGCGTGCGGGATATGACATGTGGATTGTAACTTATAGGCTTGAGGACGTTAAATGTGGGTTTGCTACGGATAAATATTAAAATTTGGAATTTATTACATAAATAGCTTCACAAATACTACAGTTTTAATATCACAATGTTTACATTCTGTTTTTAAAACATTTTAATAATGTTTTAATTAAAAATATATACAGGTTTTGCACTAAATATGATAGTAAATGTATTAACCATTTGCATTTGAACACGTTTTATCAAGAGACTAATCGATTAAAGTAGGACTTGAACATTTAATTTAATGTTGAATTGTACGTTAATGATATAATGAGCTACGTAAGTAATGGTTGTATACGTTATATACGGTAAAAATATTAATATCGGTACTGATATTTTTTTTATCAATTACATTATACAAAAAAAAAGGTTATAATGTGTAGAACCTTGTGAATTTACGTCATTATTTATTTAAATGATTTAATAGTTTGCCACTGAAGCGTGAAAAAATGCTTGATTTAAGATTTATTTTAATGTGATGCCCATTTTTGTAGATTCATTTGTTCACGTCGTTAACGTTAAAATCACCCTTAAACGTGACAAGTGTATAAAAGGCAGCTCACTTGGTAAATACATCACAAATAAACATAGGAATGGCTCTTTTGATGTCTACTTCATCGAGAGTGGATCACATGTTTTCAATTATTGTAAAGACTCTCTTTGATATAATAAAACCAAAAATGTAACATTGTGCGGGAAGAATTAAATTCGGGAGTTTAATAAAACATGTTTTTACTACACTAAATAAGGTTAAGTTAACTATTATATAATATAGTCACTTAAACAAAATTACTCAGTTAAACTGTTTTAAAATAACTTGGCGTCCGTTTAATAAAGTGGCATCCACGCATCATTGCATGAAAAATACTATTAGTATTTATCTCCACCTACCAAAACATACACTACAGTGGTATTGACTTACCCACCCATCCACCCATACACGTACAATGTTATTGACCCACCCGCCTACCCATAAACGTATAGTGCTATTGACCCACCCGCCCACACATACACGTATAGTGATTTTGAACGTATGTTAAATACTGTAACCATTATCTATTGAAAAAAGCTGACTAAACTTATATTTTTAAAATTGAAAGTTAAAATGTAGGGAAAAACATGGTTTATGTTACTGATAAATGGTAATTTTGATTTATTTATATCTTACCAATAAAAATTTTGTTAGTTTATTAAATAAATTAAGAAAACATTATTTTGGCAAGATTTTTTGTGAATCCCTCTGGTCTTTGGGAAGAGAACCGTGAATCAGGCTTGTCAATTAGTTAAAATCAGACCAATACACGTAAATCTGAAGGTTATTTTTTGAAGCTATTGAGCTAATAATAATTGACCTGTTTTAAGGAACAGTCGATATTAAGTAGTAAAAGTGAGTACATACATTCTTCTGCCTGTTACACTCATTCGCCAATCATATTCACTCACATCTCTAGAATCGGCGTCATAAAAACTAACAATTAATGACATTGATTTAGAATGTGGAAAATCATAATTATTCTCTAAAGCAGGTAGATCATTTAAAAATTAAATTAAAAATTTTGTTTAGTAAAGTTTTGTCACAAAATATAGTTATTATTTTACTATATTACAACTTTAATAACGTATTTGAAATATTTATCATTACATAATCATTGAAATAAAATTAAAGGGTGCTATGACCACTGCTGCCCACGTTTATCTAAGAATTTGTTTATTCAGATAGACCCATAAAGTAGGAGAAACAAAGAACCATAGTCTTTCAAGTATATTTTTAATATTTTCAATAAATATTAACCTGAAGTGCAAATATATGTATTACTAATTAAATAAATGTTATCGTAATTGTATCTTCATCTAACTTCTTTATTACAACAATTAAAGAGTTTTAAGTTTACATAGGCTATAGTGAAAATATTTTATGGTTTATTCAACTTGTATATTATGTATATTTATCAAGATCATAACATTTTCTACTAAATATTACAGAACAGTACAATAATAACAGCGGTAAGCTGAGACGAGCAGGTAACACATCTCACTGTTACCACCCAAACCATTATTAGATCAAATATCTGGCACCCACCAATGTGTAACATAGTATATCTCACATGATCATTTGGTGATTATAAAGTGTATTGTTATAAATATTTTCTTTAATATATTTTTGATTTAACACTTACTTTTATTATTTGTACTAACTGAAGATAGAATTCTATTATATCAAATGTTCTAATTAAGTAAATATATTTTTCCGGACTCTCATAGCTTAAACATTTTTTAATTCACTTTAAATCTGCTTATCACAAGTAATTCAAAAATTATATTTTATTCTTTATATAAGATATTTTAAATATTTTATAACATTTAAACTGACATAAAAATTCTAGTTTGAAGGGTTCCACAAAAAATGTATGTAACTGTTGCAAATCATATGTTTCCTTTTAAATAATTACTTATACAAATGGTATTTATAAATATAAGTAAATAAATTCACTGAGTACATATTTAAATTGTAAATTACAACTGCATATACAACTAAAGTAAGTGAGTACAATGTCTATTGTTCTAACCAATATGGACTGATTGAAGCTATCCTTCAATTCATCACATCAGATTAGACCACATGAAAAGACAATGAATCCAACCGACCTGAGTTGTAGATTAGATTATTTGATTTTACTCGCATGTAATTCAGTAACATAGAAATACTAATCCATAGTTACAGTAAAATGAGTAACGATTGACAGCGATGCTATAAAAGCCCATCAAATACATAATATTTGTGTACACACAATATATGTACGTTTACTATATTTGGAATAATATTTATTTATTCATCTAGTACATAGTGCTTTTATAAATATTTAGTATCATAATATTTATTATTTTGTTTATATAAATTTATTACATTAACTGTCTTCTTTATTGAAGTTAATCCTCAATATTGATCTTGAAAGGAATAAAGAAATAAGGAAACTCTAAAAATAAAAGCAACTTAGCCCCAACATAGCTGTTTGGCACCTTTTTTATTTACTTCCCTGTTATTTACCAAGAAAGGTGTACGTATAATAAAAAAGTCACATTGCATTTACACCACCAGACACTATTATAACCTCAACTAACATAGGAATGTTTGCAAACTTGTGATTAGATTCAACATACCAGTATTGCCAACCCACGCTCTGAAAAATTAAAAATCGCCAACTGGGACTCATGGCAGGTAATGGGTTAAGGATCTTATACAATAATATTTGTTCACTAAATATAAACAAGCGAATAATATATAAATTTATTTTATTATATCTACATATATTATATTTATATCACTTATTAATATAAATATTATTAATATGTTGAATTATTTTGAAGAACATTATTACTTAAGAGAGTTTTTAAAGGCTTGGTATGAAAAACAATTTTATATAATTTTTATTAAAAAATGAAAGTTATAATATTTGTTAGTCCCCTATTTGTAACACTTTAACATAAATTCATCTATATAGATGTATTACAAAATTAAAACAAACCCACCATAAAAGGTCCCTCCCCTTTAATTAGAGAACATGTATAACATAATCTATATACACAATTTTATTTGCTCAGATTTGCTGTCAACAATCACTTTCTGGAATTTTGGAAATAAAATAATTAACGCACGCTCAAAACCATCCTACATAGATATGTTTTTAATGTACATAGACAATAATACAGCATAAATTATCTGCATATAACTGTAATTTAAATTAAGTGTAATAGTAACATTTAATATTTATGTTTTAACTGTGTATACGCAAATAGAAAAAAAATTTTGCTATATAATTATGTTGATATTTAATGACGAAAAGTGTACGTGTTTGTTTTTCTGCATCTTAGTTAAACTGTTTTTTTTTTTTTTTTTTTTTTTTACAAATAACATTAATTATTAATTATTATTATTAATTTAAACTATTTTTTTATGAATTAAACTTTGTAAGTTCATATTTTAACATCAAATTGTTTTACTGACGTCTCATATTATGTTAAATAATTAAATTTGTGTTTTAAACTTATTTTTATTCAATAACCTCATTTTATAAAACTTACAAGTATAAACTTTTATTAATGTCAATAATAGTGCACTTGGTTAATCCACAATATCAAGTCACCTTAATATTTTATTCATTTAAGCTCTTTACCCTTGGTTTGAGAAAATAATAAGAAGAAAGGCCATTGCAGCAAATTTACCAACATTTAAAACTGTATACATTTAAATTATGCATTATTTTATTGGTTGAAGTTAGGGCAGATAAATGAAGGTCATTCTTAACAATTAGCTCAAAAGACTAGCAGCTTAAGGGTGACTTCTAGCCAAACCAACAGTAAACAGACTAAGAAAATGGACGGGATCCTTCACAGTGACCCATCTAAGGAAAAACCACGATCTGTGTAGCCTGATGGTGTTGTCGCAACGTGGGAACTGTCCAGCTAAGGGGACTCACGCACACCTATGATGTATAGCGTTATCAATTGTTTAATCGTAATGTTAACCCACTTACCTAACATCGATCAAAGAAATCTGTAACAAATAACCTTTAATTGTTCTATGAAAAGTATAAATATTAATATGTGGTCTATGTTTGGAAGATTCTTATTAGTTTTATATGACTTTAAAATATCTTAATGTGACCTTAGACAGGTGGTATTTTTCAATCAAAAAATAATGTTTTCTCTCTTACGTTATTGTTTGTTATACCTACATAAACAAGAGCATTCCTGAAATATGAAATCCTTCTTGACACACTTTACAAAGAACTAACCCTCCCCCCCCCCCCCCGTGTTGCTCTCAACAGTCTTAGACTCACTGTAAAAGCTGTTATCTAAATGACAATCTACTCACGCGATACCCACCTCATGTACATCGTTCCTGTTACCAAGAACTATTCCCTTAAACTTATACAAATACGTTGTGTTCAGTAAGTACAGGACTTTAATCTGATATATTTAGTTTTTAATTTTTATAGACAATATAGTAAAGTAAATTATATTAATACTTTTTGAGTAACCAAAATACACTGTGCTAATCTTAAATAATAAATAATTTAAGTTTAAAGTTATATAAAAATAATATTCAGGTTACATTACTGTTTAAGTAAGTTAAATTTTTCAGTTAATTGTCTCAGCTTGAACAGCCTAGTATTTCGCAAAGTACATAGACATTTTTTGAAATAATGCCACACTTGTTTGCTATTATAAAATAAACGTGATTATCTTGTAATCAGAAGTGGATGTTTGGTGGAGTAAGGAATATGTGAGTCCTTTAAGCGCCCCCCCCCCACTCTGACAAATTCTTTTTCATCCGTGAAGAATGTGAAGGGGGTAATTAGGGGAACAAGGTTTCTTCTTTTTCAGATTTCTTGTCCTGACACAAAGAAAGAGTTAGCTTTGCAATTCAGAAGGAGTCAGTAGACCTTTAACCAACGCTTGTGATCCTGGTTTGGATTGGAGGTTATGTATAAATCTTAAAGCCTAAGCTAACATGCCTTTGCCCTTGGTCAAACCAGATGATTTTTACAAAATATCTGATATTACAGAATATTTGTTTTTGAGTTACCAAGAGAGATTATACTTTCACTTCCGGAATTTGATTGACTGATTTAAAATTTCCAGGTGATTTCTAAGTAGAGATTGGATCATACTAGAACTGAGGGTCTTTCCACAACAAGTCATATGTCACCAGATCTTGAGGTTATAAGCCTCTACTAGCAACATCATATGGATTACTCTTTGTGTTAACATGTTCCCTTTGTATAAGTTTGTTTCCTCCAAAATGTACCTAGAGAAGATCGTGAACAACAATTAGGATAAATGGGAAATGCATTCTCACTGTACAGAATTAACTTTCCTTTATTTAAATATATAGATTAATATGTTGAAAGTATGTGTGTACTTATTTTATAAAATTATTCACAATAAATATTTAACAGTAAATATTAAGGTTATAATATTGTATTATACGTGAAATTATACAATAAAGTTGCATATTATAGCTTGAATTTACAAAAAAATATTATATTACCACTATCCTATTTATTCGTATGTCTTTTAATAGTCTAATAATTCATCAAGTTTTCTCAGAATTTAAACTATAAAAGCAAGATGCGTTATGTAACTTATGCATTTGTGATGTTTTATCAAAAAGTTATCATTAAAATAATATTAAATTGTTGGTATAGCATTAAATATGCAACAGGTTTATTATGTTTTAAGAACTTATTAAAATGTATTGCTGGATGTAGAAATATTAAATATTTCTTATACTGCCTAAGCTACTAGACGTTAAATGGTTACAGGATTAATTAATATTTTTTAGTTTTTTTTATGTTTATTTTTAATTTTTACCATATTAACAAGTAGTACAAAAGGCGCCTACCTATATAAATCATCCTGCATATACTTCCAGGCAGTGACGTAATGTGTTCAAATCTAAGACACGAACTTTATTTAGTATGTATTCTGAAATATTTTCACAAGTGACTGTAGTAGTTCAGTTATTCAGGTCATCAAAGTTTTGTAGTGAAGGCTTGTAGACAACAAAGTTCGGATCTTTTCCGTTATACGTATACCACTATTTAATGTCGGATCTTTTCCGTTATGTGTCAGCAATCCCAAAATATTTCCATATACATCGCGCCGCGGCTGTTATGGTTAGGTTAGGTTAGCATAGCCTATTGTAGAATGTTTTTACAAATTACAGGTTCATTCTACAATATAATAACCTAACCTAACCATAACTGCCACGGCGCGATGTATATGGGCGGCCTCGATGTATTGGGATTCTAAAGGTTGAAAATGAGGAAAACATGTTTTAAATCAATAAATTGAATACCGTGTTCCGTTATTTATACCAAACAATGGTTAAAATGTATTATTCAATATATTTAAATAGTGGTATACGTATAACAGAAAAGATCCCAAAATTCAAACAAACAAAAAATAATGTCAAAATGGCCAGGTTAGGAGAAAAGGAATTCAATATACCATCTTCATATTATACATACTTCAGGGAATTTCGTTCATAAATAAATGTCCTTAGATTATTCTAAAAATGTGACGCTGTTTTATCTTTATGAACATAGACATCTATGAAATTTATTGGGATATATTAAAAAAGCGTGTCTCATGGAGTGGTAATATTCTGTTTTTGATTTTTTGTGTGTGTGTGAGTTTTAAAAACCTGACCACATTAATTCATACATTGACTAGTTATTTCCGATTAAAAACCTATGTTGCAAATTAATAAATATTATAATACATAAAGTAGTTGTTCTTTTTAAATACTTAAGGAGATCCAGTTTCGGATTAATATATAGTTCCAGAATTTTCAAATGTTGTAAAAAACTTGTTTAATTTCGCAGACAGAAATACATAATGGATGAAAAAAGTAAAATGTTGGTAAACACTTACATTAATATTAATTGCAATAAATTATTATTATTGTTTACACCTGCTATAGAATTACCTGTATATGATAGGAAACTGGACCCTCGCTGACATTGATGTCATATCCACACAATCCTGAGTGTTACTGTAACTACAGCCAGAGTGTTTTTGTTCTCCCCAGCCACAGTATTTCACTTATATTCATATCAAATAACTGAAAATAACACATTCGAGTCATTTACGAAACACGCTTAGTGTATCACAGCTGTATACTAGTCAATAACTGTAAATATTACAGCACTAAAATATGAAATATAAACTAGAGGGAACTTAAAACAAACAGCTTATAGATTTTGTATTAGAACTTTATAATTTTTATATAATTTAATTTTCTTGTAACACGTAAGTTTATTAAAAGTCTATATACGCGTGTATGGAAGTTCATTTCAAGTATATTTATAGTTTTAATTTTGAAATATATTATCGACACTTTTCTTAATATAAAAAGAAAAATAACTTAAGATCTAACCCACCCATACATTAGGAGATTCCTAGGGTGGGAAGAAATACACCAACTTAGAATAGGAAAGATAAATTAAACTTAAGTAATAAAATAACATTTACTGTATAAATAAATAAAATAAAATAATAAATCATATTTAATTAAAAAATAATATTATTTTAGTTTAAAAAATATAAAATTATCAAGGTGCAAGTATTGCAAGTGAACAAATACCAAAAGTAGGGATGATTGTAGGTTCTATGCTTAAAAATATTATAATAAACGTAGTAACACATGTTGGCATTTATAAATTAATACATTTGTCATATTCTTACACATCTAAAACACATTATTATCAAAAAAGAAAAAAAAGAATGACTTGGGTAAAAGAATATTATTAACGATGAAATAAATAATTTAAACGTCAAAAAAACCATACAGAAATAGACTTAACTTATAAACACAAAATGCACATTAAAATTTTTTTTAATTATATGGCAGATATGTGATTGGGACTTCGGATTCTGGGAAGTCACATTAGCTAGTCCAGGAAAGAAGGATAAAGGACTAAGAGGTTGAAATAAAAGGTCACGTGGTTTTAAACTACAAGAAACTACCCGGATAAATAGTAAGAGTCTACCAGACAAAAATATATCAGTCCGAAGATCCACCACAGCGTCTCCAGACCTATTCATCTCTCTTGGTGATTACTTGGAACTACTCCAACCTGGTCCCTAAAACTATTAAGCTGCAACATTCTGCACAAAGCAAATTTTCTACATACCCATATCAGGATATTATCTGAAACCATTTAACAAGGAAGAGGTTATTAGAAACAAATAATATTTTCAATTTATACGTTTAAATTTTAGGCAGACTTTAAAATACTAAAACTTTAACATTAATGCGAGTGTTTTTCAAGGTACAAAATAAATATGATAGTTAATTTAATTTTTTCTCCAAATCTACTAGGTTAGTCTAGTAAAATTTAGTATTACTACTACAAGTCACAAGTCATAGAGAAAAAAAAACAGTTTCTTTTTTTTATTATTATTAGGACGAACAAATAAACAATGCCTTATAAGTGAAAAGAAAGTCAAAATACTTCAAAAACTTACCAGTGATCTAGTCATCCATTTGTTTGATTTTATTTCTATGTTAATTTATTATTTTATAAATATCAAGTAAATAAAAAGTTTTTTTATTTAAAAGGAGAGGACGATCTTCATCATAACCTTACTCTGCACATTCTTCATGGACTATTGATCTGTGCGAGGAACTTATTCAGACAGAGTTAGGGGATGAACCAGTACAGTGAATATTACTGATCAATCTTCCAGTCTAGGCAGGATTCGAACCAGTGCTATCTCTAACCCAAACATTAAAGACCTTATGCCTTTCACCGCTCGGACACCGGCTCGCCCAATAGTAGCTGAAGCTACCACTCAGCCATATTATTGTAGGTATCATTATTTTATTTTACCTGCACATACATATTACTTTAATTTAAATGGCCTATTATACTTCTTTATATTTTTAACTATTGCTCAATTGTGTGCATTTATAATTGTACAATTTAATAAAATTAAACATCTACAACATACAAGTTATTTTATTTTAAATCTCTTTGTTTCCTAATCAGCAAATGCTAATTAAATGTAAATTTTATGAATTCATAATTGAAAAATATAATTTATACCAAACTGTTCACCTATTTTAAAAATGTCGAAATTTGTTTCAAATTAAATCTTACTACAGAATATTTAGATTATAGCACTGTAAGATTGGAGAATATATTTCAAACTATCTGCCAAATAAATATTTAATAGCCATTAGTGTCATGGTTGACGATGATAAGTAACTCTAGATTTCCAGTCACGATTACATGGTTTTAATCATGCTGACCTTACCTGATCTTATTTGTTGATTCTCCTCCACATGATGCACAGTTATTGAGTATTTTCAGATCTCTCAAAAGACCCTAGCAGGTGATTGACTTAATTCTTCACAAGCACTCCATTCATCTGCCTTTTGCAAATTACTTAATAATAACTTTTTAATTAATATCTGCGTTATATTTTAAGCTTGATTAGCTTAAACATGAAATAACATTTGTAGTATGGGGTTTTCTTTAACTGATAAAAGACATTGAAATTTAAAAAACTTAGTATATTACTCTGTAGGACTCTTGTACCTATGCACTAACAAAATCCAAGCATCCAAGAGTTTTTTCACTACTGAAAACCTGAGTATATGATACCAAGTCAAATTTCTCCCAACATGTGATTAGATCAAACCATTACCAATAACATGTATTCATATATGACGTTATAAAACTTCAAACATATGTAGTTACTATTCTGTATAACTTTAGACGTAAAAGTGTGAATTGTATTTTGTGTTATGGTACTTGTTTTATTAGTTGGCAACTTAAATGCATAACCGTAGTTACAGCTATATCATTAGGAAAAATGTTTAGCAATTTATAATGTCATAAAGTCAACGTTATGCTTTCTACTTAGATCGAAACTGTTGTAAATGAAGACTAAGTTGCCAAATTATGTTTTATGACAATTTGACTAAATAAAAAAGAATTATTAAACATGTTGACAGTTGTATGTAATGTATGTCATTAAATGTCTCGGTAAATATTGTAGATTTTATGTCTATCTTAAATAAAATTATATATCAATGTTGTTCTCTATGCTAGTAAAAATGATACATTTTTATAGTATATTACAAGAAGTTCTTTAAAATGTAATAACTTAGCATACTATTATAATGTATCAAGGTTTTATTATGTAGCAAACTACAAATAAAATAACTGTCTCAATTTTCTGGTATCTGCTTATCACATAAGCACTAGGATAAAATTATTACATAAAGAAGTTTAATATAAAGCATGTATGTTTCTATGGTATTAATATATTTTATGAAATACATATTCGTCGGTATAAATGTCCGTTTTTATTAGAATAACTGTAATATTTAAATTATAATATTTCATTAGAATACCAAAGCAGGAAATCTTTGGTGATAAGTTCTAATTACTAAAGTTGTGAAAGTGTTGGCTTGAATAGCGAGACAAAGTGAGCGTACTTTCCAAGTAAGTTGCTGGTAAGTTATTACAATTACTGTCATCTTACAGCTTGGTTTGCATTTTGGTTGTAGGTAACTTTCCAAAACGTTTCTTAGCGTTAACAAAAATTATTTAAATCACTATGACTGTAACATTGTAACTTAACCATGACGGCAACAGAGTGTATTAAAGCGGTTTATTAAAGCGTATTTCATAAATACACTATTACAATCCTTATCAATAATATTAGCTGTAATTTTATATGTATATCACAAAGGATAAATATAATTCTGAACTGTTATAAGGTAAATTATGTATTAAATTAAACATTCGACGAATAAACGATGACTTTATCCCAATATTTAGTATGAGTGTAAAGTTGAATAGTAAAACTCCTTCTAGCAACTTTAGAAAATTATAAAATAACCAACATTTATAAATACAAATCTAGTAATTTAAAATACTGTCAGAGGTCTAGAACAATTGCATTACCCTATTTAGCCTTATAAGAATTCAAATTATTGTTTAAGATTGTTTATTAAAACTATAGTCTTAAATTTTTTTTTAAATTATAATAATAATTAATATAGTTTAGCTAAAAGATTATTAGTTAAAACTATAGATAAAGCCTCACCATGATTAATTGTCAATTATTTACTATGTACTTTAATTGTTTGCGATCATATATTGTGCTGATTAAGTTACGTTAAATTATTCTATATTCAAACATCAACTTAGTATAACCAACAATTCACGTAGCCGTAGCATCTACAAATACATTACCCACAGAAGCACAGCCAAACGTTCTGTAAGTATGAGTTATTCTTATTCGATACTGCAGTTGCTGAGGTAAGCTGTATCGATAGCAACTACGATCATGAAGGTCACACTATGTATTTGATATCACTAAAAAATTATGTATTATTATAAACAGCAAACATTAAAAATGATCTAACCTGTTAAAATTAAATTAATTCAGTGTTTTTAATACTACTAGAATCCTATACAGATATTTGAATCTTTGATGTAAGCAGCTTAACCTTAAATGCAATTAACACTAATAATAGTTTTAATACTTTTCGAGATAAACAACAAATATTTGAAATACAAGTAACTGTAGTTCCATAGACTATGCAAGGCTGCAAGAAAGGTTTTAAAGCTAGAGACGTGTTGCTTGAATCACTTTATCGAACGACACAATCAATCTCTCCATCCACTGTTGACGTGTACATCCTGCTTTCGTCTCTCTCTGACAACACATTACAGGTTCTAGTGTGTACCTTCCTTTCAAACTGGTGAAAAGACTAACAAAAAAATTCGCCAAAAAATAACCCTAAGCTGTCTATAGACTTATTATCAGATTTAGGTAACTATAACCATTATTAGATTCCATAGAAAATTAGCGAAGTTGAACACCATTGTAATTTCTTAGTAAACCTATGTTTTACCACCTATAAAGGCAAGCTCGGTTTGATGAAATAAATCACCATACTTTCACAGTTTTTACTTATAATTTAATAGTAAGAATATATTTAATGACGTTTACTGTATATTTACACATATTATGATACTTAAAAACTATTTATAATTTAAATCATGTTTGTGAGGTCTATATACGTTTTACACTACTACCACATGCAATTCACTAATTGAGGACATTGGTATACAAAATAACAAAAAGATATCACAAGCGGTGTTTAAGTATCTAAGCCTATAGAACTATACAAGTTATGGCGGTCAAGTTAATTAACTTTAGCTTATATATTTTAACAATTGCTTGTATTTGAAGTGTTATGTTTTTGTTTCAACTATACAATTTTAAAACAGTAACTATATTCCTATTTTAAGCGTAGTAGAATTTTTGATTATTTAAATATATCTATAAGTTTTGCTTTCCTTTGTATATAGAAAGTAAAAAAAGTACAAATAAAAACATATATTATTGCTTACCAAACACAGCGCCTTTGTAGAAGTTTAATGCAGTAGTCCTTGGTAACAGAGGCGATGGACATAAGGTGAGTATCGCGTGAGTAGATTGTCATTTAGATAACAGCTTTTACAGTGAGTCTAAGACTGTTGAGAGATACGTTCTGGAGTGAGGGGGGGGGGATGTTCTGTGTAAAGTGTGTCAATATAGACATTGCATTCCTTATATTCTAGTAATGCTGATTGTTAAAATACGTAATTTAAGAGTAATAGTACTATTACTAGGATTTAACTAAACTTGCCTGTGAAGTCTCTCATCGTTTGGCTTTGAAAGCCATCTACCAAGTTAAAGGGATGATAAACTATGCTTTGAATAAACAACTAAACATCTTAATATAAACAAAATCTAAAGTAAAGATATTGGTTGTCATAGTATTAAAATATGGATATCCTATCACACAACTTAATCTAGGTTTCATAACAATTCATCACCTCACTATCCGACTGCATATAAGTTATCTCGAAAAAGAATGCAGTTCATTAACAAAAATTACTTAACATGTAATTTACCGTTTAAATTTTGGCTCTGAATTCATAGATACTCGAATTGATCATTTATATTAGCTGGTCTGATTAGACAATTACCGCAATTTACCCGGTCTGATTAGACAATTACCACAATTTACCTGGTCTTATTAGACAATTACCGCAATTTACCTGGTCTGATTAGACAATTACCACAATTTACCTGGTCTGATTAGACAATTACCGCAATTTACCTGGTCTGATTAGAGCTAACCTGATTTGACCAAGACCACTTTCCAGTCTTAATGGTTTTTGAAAATATAACATAACCGGAATTTGTAAATCTTTCAGCCACCTATGTCTCAGTCTGAAGAAACGGCTTATTACGAGTTAATTTTGCATTATCAAAAGTTGCGGTTTATAATATAAATTTTCCTAGTCTATGGAGAAATCTTTTTATAGTCAACAACGTTTTAGACTACCAAGAGGCTCTGTTCTTGCTCCCCTTTTACCCAACGTATACACTGCTAACATTCCATTTGACAACTACTTTATCTTTAAATTAATAATTAATATTTTTGTAAATAAGTAATGTATTTCAATACAAACAACGAGCCTATATGTATGCCTATGTATATGGTATACTTTAACATATTTTTAAAGGCTTCCTTTGTTTAAATATGAGTCTGGTCTTTACATTTAGTTCTGTTACATCCATATTAATATTTTTGATATAAATAGAATTACAAACAAACTATTAATTGTTTTTAACTTTTCGTATCCTAATATAAATCAGAAACAAACTCATATTTGGTTATAATGACTATACAAAAAACATAATCTTCAGTTTATGAACAATGTATTAATTATGTAAACACGTTTTCATATTCTACATTTTCAGATTTTTGTAATAACTGATCAGCTTAAAAAAAAAATCAAAACACTACATATAGAGGTTACAACGTTCACTTTTACAAAACAACGAAATACTAATCCTTCAAGTGAGTAGAATTAACTATACTGATATATAGTGTCCTTAAAATAGGAAACGTGTTAATAATTGTATACACATTCATTAACTATTAAATAGGATTTAGTTGTGTCACGGTAAACCGTATCTCAAATAACGTTAACTATGGATTACTACTAGATAATTGAATTACGTAAGAGTTAGTCAAATAATGTATATTATAACACTAGTTGGAAGGATTTATTATATATCCATGTGGTCTAATCTGATGATCCACAAATGTGACGAATATTTGAAGGATAGCTTCAATCAGCCCCAATTATTAAGAACAATAGACATTGTACTCACGTCCTTTATTAGTCTGTATAGTTTTATTTTGTAACCTAATTTAGTTAAATTAGGTTACATCTATGTTCATCTTACAATTATCACAGGTAAGTCATTTTTCTCATAATGCAATATATTTTTCATCCACACAATTTGGTTTTAAACTACTTTAAAAATAAAAAAAAGTCGCGGGTCAATTTATTTTGTATCATGTTTTACAATTAAATACAAGGATGTTATCGTTACATAAAATCAAACTAATTTTATACTCCAAATGAGTTTTTTTAACAATGATTTATGAAGCATTATAGATACAAGTGTATAAAAAGATATAATATATCTCACTTCATAATACTTTAGAACCACTTACTTACTGGAAAGCCATTTATTACTTAATAATTATATTTTTAAAGTCTCATGGCAAACACGGTTTAAATAAATAAACTGAAACTTGGCATTTTGCAACTAGTAAGGCCAAAATTGTATATGAAATATCTCAAAACAATTTATTTTATTATATACAGGGTATAACAAAACTCTCTACACAAACTTTAGGATATTTTTCCTTGGGTGAAATGAAGCAAAAAACATACCATAACAAATGGTCTATCTCATTCCGTTTACTGTCTGTATATCAATATGTGTTTTTTACTATCTAAAATGTTTAAAACCAAAATACAAAGAAACTAATTGTTTTACAAAAACATACCACGATAGGTAATTGATAGTGCTTTTAATAAGGATTAAAACGACGCCTTATTTGTGAAAATCAAATAATAAATAACAAATTTACTACGATAGTTGTATGACACTGTACAATTTTGAATGGACCCATAGCGCAACAATGGGTCCATTCTAAACTTTACAGTGTCATACAACAATCATAGTAAATTTGTTGTTTATTATTTGATTTTCACAAATAAGGCGTCGTTTTAATCCTTATTAAAAGCACTATCAATTACCTATCGTGGTATTTTTTTGTTAAACGATTAGTTTATTTGTAATTTGGTTTTAAACATTTTAAATAGTAAAAACACATATTGATATACAGACAGTAAACGGAATGAGATAGACCATTTGTTGTATTATGTTTTTTGCTTCATTTCACCCAAGGAACAATATCCTAAAGTTTGTGTAGAGAGTTTTGTTACACCCTGTATATCGTATGGTTTTTTGCCAGATACAATTTTCTTTTAATTAAAATTTATGTAAAAACTGAGTTTTGGAGTTGGACAAAAGTCCAAAAGTCATTACTTAAAATAAAAATTAAAAATAAATAACAAACGATCTCCTATCACAAATCGAAATCCAATCTGTCAAGCCATCCATCTACCTGCCTCACTTATACTATTTACGCTAGCTAATCCCCCCCGTAAATGAGCGAAAGGGTAACCCTGAAACTATGTGATCCATTGTTTGGATATTTAATTAAAACTTTACTGTAGTGCTTTGTTTTTTATATTTAATCAAAAACAGTGGTTTAACTCTAAAAATGTTTTGGAATTAAAGGAGGTAAGTGTAGTTGTATGCTCGTTTAGGGTTCATTACATGTGGAAAGTTCACTCCTAATACAACTAACAGTTTATTACTTAATGTTCATGTTTATGTTCATTTATTGACATAATATAATGCAGATCTGAGTAAAGTTTAAATTTTGTAAATATAACATTTAGTAATCTTCTTTTTTCCTTTTCATTTTCTTATTGCACAATGTTGAAGACAGTGAAATAGTATTTATTTCACTACGTTAAGAAACATGAAGTAATCTGATATGGAGTAGGCATACGGTGCTGCCTGGGAAAGCAATGTCGAAGCCAGAATAATTTATATGGAACTGTTTTCTGAGAGAACCACCCAAGACCATAATATATTTGAAGCTGCTTATAGGCAAACTAAAGGTACAAGGGAATTAAAAAACCCTACCAAAGACAAACAAAGCTGGATAGGGAAATTGTATTGAAGAAAATATAATCGATATAATCTAGTAGGAAACAAGGGCAAGTGTAAGAAACATTTCTAGTATATTGAATAAAAAACAACCTGCAGTGCGGTGTTCATTTTACAGTTGTGGTTTTAACTGGTTCTTTAGACCAAAATATAAAAGCTACTTCCACGGAACTACCTTTCTAAGCTTCATTATTTCCAACACCTGCTTACAAGAAGTGTTCGACATTATTTCTTCCAATTACGTTATTTACTGCTGAAGTAAGGGTTTTAAGAAAAGGTATAGTCACCTGTCATAAATTTCTTAATTGTGCACAGAAAACCCATGATCTTGTGGTTGAACCTCATCAGCATGAGTTTTGATTTTATTGTTGGAGCTGCGTACTAGGAGGACACCTGCTGAAGCCATGCGTATTTCCGAATTAACTCTACGGAAACATGTATATTTCGTTTCTTCAAAATTCTTGACTAACCTTGTTTGAATGACATTTCACTTGAATCATGATTATTTGCATGGTTTATGCATGATGGTGCACCAGTTCATTTCAGTAACAATGTAAGAGACTATCTCAATGATGAGTACACTTTACATTGGATTGATCGTGGAATAACTATTAACTGGCCAGATATGTTTCTAGACCCAACCTACTGATTTAATTATTGTGGGGCTACCTTAAGTTTTAGGTGTACAAAAGAGATGATAATAAAGTGCAATGCATACAGCAACTCGAGGGCGTGGCCTACAACATAATTAAAATTACTCATGAATCTCTGATATTGTACAAAATCCCATGCACCATGAGGCTGAAGTATTCGCTGGAATGTTTTTACTATTTAATTTTACAATATCTTATTGATATATTGTGCTAACTTGTCATTAAACACCCTTTATCAATGTGTACCACGATTAAGAGACTTTTTATTTATTTATTTTTTGTATATGATATTTGAACACTCTTATCTCTATTAAAATAGTAATTTAAAATTTGTTTTTTAATGTGTATTGTATCAAGTATAAAATGGACTACCATTAAGATTCATGTACTAGTTTGTATAATAAAATATATCATATGTTGGTATTTAATCGTAATCCATTATGTAATCATCGATTGTTAAAATATTCTGGAAGTATACAAAATATAATTTTAGTATAGTATTTGCAAAAATATGCAAAATAAAAAAAAACAAGTGTTTTTTACGAGTTTAAAAACAACATTTGCATTTACAAAATAAATTATAGTAGAGATAATTACTCGCATTAAGTCTGCAAAGGTCGTATAGTATGGATTAAATTAAAATAGGTTACAAATTTAAACTATATAGATATCTAAAGAGTGTGAGCACAATGTATATTGGTCTTACCAATAAGGGCCCATCGAGTCTATCTTTGATTTAATATCTTTGGTGCATCATCAAATTAGAGTACTTGAGTAGACAATACATTTGTCCAACCAGAGTTATAGTACAGATTAATATATTTCAATGATCAATTGGGTTTAAACTTATGTAGTTCAGTTAACATGTATAGGTAACAGTAATGTATATAATTATTAACTAACAGTATAATAATGCTTAGTTCAATCAATAAAAAACAATACATACAAATACATGACAAGACGGGAAAATCATGAAGAAATTAAATTTTATTAGCTAACTTAATTATTGAATCATCGTTAGTAAAGATCATTTAATTAATTAGCCTCGTTACTTCAATGAGCAATAATTATATATTTAAAAACAAATACATATTAAATATCATAAATTGTATGAAAATATACGTTTAATATATATTTATTTAGCGTTACTTAAATTATAATATATATAAATAAATAAGCTAGAATGTTTTGTTTGAATGAAATTAAACCAAAATTTTCTGTTATAAAGGATATCGTAGTTGGTGAGTGCCAGATATGTGATCTTATAATGGTGCCACAGTACATATGAGATAGGTTACCTGCTCGTCTCAACTTTCCCATTTCATTGTTGATTGTTGTCAGGATATGTTGTATAATGGTTTAAATTCAATAAAAATTAATCGACAAGGTGTATTTCTACGTTTGATTGCTGATTATAAATGGTATACTAAAAATATACAACTAGGGCACTCGAAAATACTTTTATTTCTAAAATTTATAAGTTAAATGTAAAAAATACATTAACAACAAAACTGCTTCAAACGACAATAAATAAGTTTTCTACTGACACACAATACGTAATAATGGTGCTTTTTACAATAAACTTTGATAATCGTACAAACGATTTATTCCTTATACTGAACGGGTCACATAGAATTAACAATGGCGGTGCTACAGTACGCAACAGATCTTTCAAGATTTACTTCAACTATGGTTTGTTTGATTTAAAAATTAATATATAGTAATAATTTTCGTGTTAATTTAGGAAATCAGTTAGTTATAATTTATAATATGAACGTATTTAACATATACAATACAAACTTGTTCAATATGCTTATGTAAATTTTGGGAATGTAATAGGTCTATTAAACATTGAACAAGCAATTGTTGTACTACTATCCATGTATGATTAATATTGTATTACAACAGAAAATTGTAAAAAAAAATCAAAAAGTCATGTGAAATTTTATCATTTGTCAGTGAACACCCAATAAATTTAAATTGATCACATTTGACTACACACAAAATAAATGTATTTATTTTTAGCGTTATAATAGACTATAGGTTTACATATATGCACAATTAATCTTCGTAAGGATGTGCTGAAAGTCAATACAATTATTTTTAAACGTAATAAGCATTCACCAATATTTAAAAAAAAATCCCAATTGATCTAACATTACAGTATTTTTGTAGAAGGGACCTTATAACTCCATTTTTGTGGCATTGTTACTTTCTAATTTGATTAAATAAAGATTTACTTATTAATCGTTAATATTAGTTCCGATACATATGGGACTACCCCTCATTTAAAGTGATTAACAATTTACAGTTTGTTGAAGTAAACACATTTTTATGCGTATTATTGTTGCTTGAAAAGTTACTCTTTTCATCTTCAAGTGTTTAAAGTTCTAGGCAATGTAAATCAAGCACGACATTATAAAATTAACTGTCAACATTTTTTCAGGTACAATATTTTAAAATTAGCTCCTTATCGTTGTGTTTTTCTAATGAATATCTTTAGTTTGATGTAAAGTTCATCCTATGATATTGGCATCTCTTATGTTATAAATATTATTATTTTAAAATTGTTTGTTTTTATGTGAACCGTTACATTAAGTGGTGTTATTTTCAATGATTAAAGACACAAAATGTCTTCCCCAGTATGATTAGTCACCCTATATGAACACTACAAAGCATTTGATCTAATCCAAATAAATTGTTTTATAAAGATAATGGCTAAGAAGATAACAAGGTAAACAATAATCTTAATTTGTTTTGTTCCGAAACAAATACAAATACTAAGAGACAGTTTTTTTTTTTTTTTAATTACATGGTCAGGAGACGCTCCCAATCACTAATGTACGGGACAGAGAATTAGACGGGGGCTGCTAAGTGTTAAGACAATGTCCCTCCACCTAATCCTCAGGCTGTCTCCTTATAAAATTGTCAAGATATCGTATACTTATGTGTTCAAATATTGTTATCATTCCAAACCACAAATTTTCATGTAATAAATACAGCACATCAATTCTATTAATATCAAATCAATATGGAGAAATATTATTTTAAATAATGGGTTTTGTAAAGCAAAACTGAATAGGCTCCTTTATTAAGTTTGTTTTAATAGTTCTTGAATATTTACTGAAGTGGGAATATAAACTGTTAAGTAATTTGACAGTTTTAAATTTTTATAATTTGGAAGTTAGGGAATGTGGGACTTGCGGGCGTTGAATAAACTTTAAACCCGTGGTTAAGTGATCTAAGCTTAGTATCACACTTAATTGGCTTTAGGTCAGGCATCTCAATACATCCCTTGGGTGTCCTAACATTTTAATAAAATAAGGGTTACATTTAATAAATGTAAGCATGAATAAATTCTTGACACCAACATATTTTTCCTCATGAAGATTGTTTGTCTAGTAAGATAGTAAATAAGTGTGTTTTTATTTAAAACTTACTTTTATATATTTACCTAAGAAAAGGATTTGAAAACTTCTGCTAATATAATTTTTTTATGCTTGTGCCTAAAGGCGGTAATACTTTGACATATGGTTTTAAGGTATAACCAGAGTTTGATTGGAAGGGTTAATTGGCACATTCACGACTTTAAATCAAATTCATAAGATAGATAACAATAGTTTACATTTTATTATTGATGCATAAAGAACGTCTGTAGTCTTAAGATAGTACTTTTGTATATAATACCTTTTGGTTATACTTATATATTTACAAAATGTATGCTTATTAGTGAAATAATTGATTTTGATGGTTATAATGGGTGATTAACGCAGATACTTCGGTAGCTTATTCGACGTGGAAAAATATATATAAAATGATATACAAACATAAGACTGAAAATGCTTCATTAGCACGTTATGGCGATCGAAAGATTTTCCTACAGTTTGGTACTATATGGATTTTAAGTTTTCCTTCAAGACATCTGAAAAATAAAGCTGTTTTATTCGAGCTAGAATTTCTACAATTTTTACTGGAATTAACATTTGATAATTTTATTTAATCTCCCAGGTAATAGACTCATATTAAAAAAAAAAAAAAAAAAAAAAAAAAAAAAAAAAAAAAAAAAAACACGTGATTCTTATATTAGTGTACGACACAAAATACTACAAGAAGAAGAAATTGTAAGGTTTAGATAACTTTATATAAAGTCATAAAAAAAATTTAATAATAATGTATTAATACAATTAAAAATTATGTAAAATCAGCAGATATAACACTTACTGCCATTCCAAACATAAACAAAATGAGGTCAATTTTCAATTGGAAAGTCGGTCAAAGAATGACAAAACAGTAACTAAAACAGCCTATACTATTTAAAAAAAAGAGAAAAAACTTAGCATTTTAACAAAAGTAGGCCCAAAAAAAGCAAAAATACCTCCTATTCAATATTTACGTCTTGCGTATTGGACCATTGGTTTACAAGCTGAAATAAATGAGTGGCCAGCTTATCAAAATGAGTTATATTATAACTACATAATCGAAATGTTTAAGTGAATCCTAATCATTGATATGGGAAATCGATGCGGTAACGCATTTATTGGGTACTTGAATAATAAAAATCCCACTTAATCCCACTTAACCTTGTTCTTTAGGGCGGGATGTGAGTTATCTAAGAACATCTCCTGAAATAAGTAGGGTAGTTTTGATTCAGTACACAGGCTCAATTATGATATATTCTTGAACATGATTTATGAAATTTATAATGAAATCTTAAAAGAAAAAAATACTAGACCTTTGGCCTCTTATTTACTTACCTGGGAATGGGTACTGGAAAACATAAAAATATTTATTAGTAACCACACTATTAAGCCGATATCTGAACGAGTTTTTTTAATTTTTTTCTAGGATATCGTTAGAAAAGGAAAGAACGAATGTTATTATATTAAGTAAATAATAAAGTCACTTCAAATTATAAGTCAAAGTATAGATAATAAATCTGGTCTAGTTATCTCGTCATTCAATGATACTGTTGTAATGATGTTTGTTTTATAAATATATATATATATTTAATAGCTTTTATATAGTATATTTTATATATAGTAGGTTTTATTTAATAGCTTGCAAAACCGCTTAAAATTGCCCGGCAACATAAGGTAAACCTAGTGAAAAAATGCCCGGCAACATAGGCACATTTTAAAAAAAATGTCCGGCACTGAAAGTAAATAAATATAAGTGCATAATGACATTTTCAGAGAATCATTAGATACACCTAACATAGAATGTAAAATGTATTTATTACATGCATACAATAAAACCACATATTTAAGGCTGATCAAATAAATATAATCGTTCTTTCACTAAAGTTTAGCATTATTTTTTGAAGCATTTTATTTATATCGAATACATTTATAGCTATGCCCACCCACCCGCCCATACACGAACAGCGGTATAGGCCCACCCACCCACCCATACATGAACAGCGGTATTGGCCCACCCACCCGCCTATACATGAACAGCGGTATTGGCCCACCCACCCGCCTATACATGAACAGCGGTAACATGACAATAAACTGTAATTAATTAAGTTTGAAAACGTTGGCTTGAATAGAGCAACTTAGTTCAACGTACTTTCCAAGTAACTTATTACAATTGGTGTCATAGTTTAGCTTGATTTCCATCTTGCTTTTGGCAAACTTTGGTGGTTTTTATAATATGACAGACAGACAAGAAATGTTATACCATAAATATACAATTGTAATAAATATTTACCTCGGAATAGGTAGCACTCTATCAATGGTTATGGAACATTTATTTCCATTTGTTTTAAACGGACTGTTAGAGCAATTAGCTTGCTTTCTGTTTTTTCCAAAATTGTAGAAAAACTAATGAACAAATGCTTAATTAACTATCTGAACAATTTCTCCTTTTTTAATAAAAGTCAGTATGGTTTTACAAAAGGTAAATCTACAGAAGATGCCCTTCTGAACCTATCAAACCAAATATATGATAGTTTCAATAGTAGTAATAAGTCTACAGGTGTTTCTGTTGACTTTAAAAACGCTTTTGACTTAGTAAACCACTCTATTTTATTGAAAATGATGAAGCTTATAGGTGTCAGAGAAATTTAACCAAATTGGTTTGAAAGTTTTCTTTCTAGTAGAAGGCAACAGGTAAAGGTAGGAGAATGTATAAGCTCACACTTATGCATAAAGGGTGGAGTTCCATAGGGATCCATCCTATCATCAATACAATTTTTTATTTTCATCAATGATTTACTTGCTGTGTCTTTCCATGGACATATTAGCGCTTTTGCTGATGATGTGGCTTTCTTCTACTCACAGAAAACTATAACTACTCTAAAACAATGCATTGACAACAATTTATTACTACTTAGAAAATGGTCTATTAATAATAAAATGATATTTAATGTGAGTAAAACGAAATATGTTAATTTTAAATGCAGACTTGTTGTTTTCCAAACCCCCCTTGTATATCACGAGGACCATTGCTCATGACTTCAGAATTCATGTAAATGTCAAATAATTGAACAATTGAACGTTTTTTAAACACCTTGGTGTAGTTTTTGATGAAAAAAAGTCGTGGGAAAAGCATATAGCATGTTTACATAGTAAAATTAGATTTAGCGTAAGAAAATTATACTTCCAGAAACATTTGTGTGGCCCAGCTTTATTGAGAGAACTGTATTTCGCATTAATTCACTCCCAGTTAGAATACATAATTGTATGTTGGGCAGGAACGACTAAGACACTGATTGAAAAATTAGGAATCACACAAAATCATTTTCTGCGTTTAATGTTAACCAAAAACAGAACATATAGCTCATTTCCTCTGTATAATCAGTTAAACATTCTACCTGATCAGCATCTTTATGTCTACACACTATTATGAATTTTTTACCTTAGAAGTGGTAACAAAGGAACCACAAATTTATTTCACAATATAAGAAAAAATAATCTAAGAATTTTTCAAACTTCAAAAGATAATGAATCAATTTGTAGAAAATGTGTTCAATACTGTGGACCTAAATATTTTAATGAGCTTCCCCAAAATATATAAGATTGCACCAATTTCAACATTTTCAGTAAAAGTATAAAGTCTTGGCTCTTTTCTTACTCCATTTTTACTTTTTAAATAATGTTCTAATATAAGGTTTAAAGAATTCTGAAAGAAGGTGAAAAATTTTAAATGTTTTGATCGTTGTTAGTTACGTTTATTAATATTTTACTATTACTTTTTAATATATGCATAGCATCTGTAAATATACAATTGTTTTGTAAATATACGCTACATGAAACGGCAGTTTAAGTGTCAATCACAAAGGACTAGACTGAAAGTAACTTTTAGTTAAAAAAAAAAAAAACATTTTTTGTCAAACTCTGGCCACATTGCTAGAACCGTGGCTAGTGATATTACCTTTTATTATTGTGAAATGTAAATGTTAATGTACAGGAAATAAATTTAATTATTTCATTATTATTTCACTACCAATATGCTGTTAAAAACATATATACGAGTACATTATGTTGTTGGTGTTAGTTTATTCAAATGTATGTTAGAGATAATTAAAATAATATTTTGAATTTGTGCTGTACAATTATGTTAACTATAATT
This sequence comes from Stictocephala bisonia, assembly GCA_035578905.1. Classification (NCBI taxonomy): domain Eukaryota; kingdom Metazoa; phylum Arthropoda; class Insecta; order Hemiptera; family Membracidae; genus Stictocephala; species Stictocephala bisonia. The sequence continues at coordinate 1,231,154 of JAQJVL010000114.1, read as the reverse complement.
TGTTTGTATAGTATTGGTAAAACTATACATCATGGTAATATAAAGTATAAGATATTGGATGAAAATTAATATGACTAGCTATCATCATAAAATAATACAAATTTTTATGTACTCGGAAATAGTGTCAAATATTTTACAACGTCGTGGTCTTATAAATTGTTCTGTATTTTTGTGCAACTGGCAAATATAATTCAGATTAGGTTGTCTTAATTACTAATATGTATATTTATGTGTAAAGCACAGTCTTATTTTATGTTGACCTATATAATCTAAGTAGTAAAGTTAAATGTTTAAGAACTAACAAAAATGTCCCTCTCACCCTATTTAGACAGTGTATTACCTGTTAAATTAAAATAAATAATGTTTTAATTGTTCGCTTAGTGAAATAAATATCCTAATTTTTATGTATTTTACATTTGGTTACAATAAGTTGAAAAAATATATTTTGTACAAGTTCTGTACCTATATTAAATATTTGTATATTTTACCATCAATGATTTCAATTCAAAAATAATGTATACGAAACTGGATTCAGTTAAAGCAAATATTTATGTTAAAGAATAAAAATAAATTATCAAACAAATAGAACTAGAATATATTTTTTTCAGTGACAACCACGTCAAGGTGGACTGTCTCAGAGATACCTCTGAGGATGCCACACCACAGTATGGGCGAAACGTCTGGTTACTTTGTAAATAATGTACATAGCACCACGGTTGTCACCGGAAAATATAGATTCTAGTTATAACACCAGCCCAAGTTATAAGATTATTAAATACTTATTTACTAAGCTTTCATGTGTTGCAGAACTATATCAATTTATGTGATTGAAATGTAAAGCAATATTGGTGTTAGTTGAAACCAAACCAAGTGTTTTCTGTAGATATTTATCCTTAGAAAACCCACACTTAACGTCGTCAAGCATATACAATCCCACCTGTCATTTCCAGCACGCAAACCAACTCGCGTGGGTGTTTTTTTAATTAGGAAGTCTTTTATCAACATCAGTCATCTTGAGTTACAGTGAGCAAAGGATTTGTTATCTTATTTGCTATTTTCATAAAATATACATTTTCCAAGAGTTTTTTATACATTATTTGATTTATTGATTCCATACTTAAAACAATAACACAAACGCATGAGTTAATATTAAATTACATAAAATAAAGTCATTGGGAGTAACATTTACTAACAATATTATATATTTATAGAGTCTGACCATTAGTCTAATTGAGTTACATTTTATTCACATTAAAACTCCTAATTCACATTTAAAAAAAACTTTTCTTTTTAATTAAAGAAGAATTTTATGTTAGGAAAAAAAATAATAAAAAATGTTCATTTTCAAAAGATATTGTACTTTAAAATATTTTCTTGGTTAGTATATTAAATGTTAATACAAATCAACAATAGTGAACATATAAAATTAACACAATCATTTTCCTATCAAGTGAAACATGTTCATGTATGACGGTAACTAGTTTTGGTAAACCACGTTAACCATCTTCTGACAATAGTGATTCACGAAGGGAATAGACTGTTGTTCAATTACATGACATTATACTAACACTAGACACGGTTGGGAATGTCACGACGGTTATCTAGGATCACAAAAATCGTTACTACGTAAATATTTTGGCAAATTACCATCGGTCGTTACTTCTTCTCACCTGTTTGATAAACAAATACTTCTGACAATTTATTTTTCTCTTCCATTACTGATAAGCGTGCCTTTTATGATGGCGAACTTAAATTTAAGAACCTGCAAAATGTGTAAGTACAAAATATAAATAATTTCCACCAAATTATTCTATCATTGTACAGATTGCTTTTAAATTAACAAATAAATATACTAATAAAGTTATTTCGTATATTTTTACAAGGCAAGTTCATTACGTATATAATTCTAAAACTAATATGATTTCTGTTTTCTTCTTAAACACAACAATAACTGACAAAATATTATAGAACAAAATATTCAGCTATCATTTTACTAATTTGTTGCTTAGAGTATACTTAGCTCATTTCTTGAACTTGATTTCGAGTTACCGTTATTATATGGTACTGAGTGCACTCATTTAACTTAGATGTTATTTACAGCGGCAATACTTGCAACTCTACAAAGTAGTCATATTCACGAAGTCTGGTATTTTCCATTAAATGATTTGTAATCCATGAATTCCTAACCAAGAATAACTAATGTTATCTGGATAGCAAATAAAAGAAATGTAACCTATTAACATAAATTACAATACATTTGAACGCCATAAAACACAAATTTATTGTAATATAAAATAAGTACGAATGATCGATTTCAGTAAACCAAGTTTACCTTTCTCAAACCAGGGAGATTAACAAAAGAAGCATAGCAATATATTTCTAATAATAATAATATATAATTAATTATTTGAAGTAAACAATATTATGTCCGTCCAATAAGTATAAATATTATATGTTGTAATAATTGTATGGCACTACTCTTTTATTTACGTTTTCCTAAATAAAAAACATAATATTAGGTATTAACCCGAATTATTTGAAAATTGATTTCGAAACAAAATGAATTTACCACTATAAAATTACATACGGATGCGGATTTGTTAATAGCGGTTACGTCAACATGCGACATGTTGGCAAACTTTAGTGGCATCCCGTCTCAATGGTAGCTGACACGCAAGGTTCACCTTTCGTAATCCACTCTAATGTCGTATTAAGTTCTGAATCGCTACAACGAAAGCAGACTGAACTAAGTTGGTACATTTAAACATTTCATATCAGCTTTTCATATTATACAGCTGAACAAAATAAAGAAGTTTAAATGTATGCTTTGCTTTAACTGTTTTGTATTTTTTATAGTTAATATTAAATTATAAATGTTACCACAATATTATTTTAGCTTTTATACGGAATTGCTGTTAGCCTTTACATTTTTTATCGTTTTTGTTGTCATATTTATTAGGGATGCAGTGTTATAGTTGTGTGTCAATAAGTCATAACTACGATATGTATAATTGAAAAAAATCATTTTATAACTAGAATAAGTTAGTAAGTAACAACTCAGGACGACGGGATTTTTATACCTGCAAAAGCATTGTCTTTGATTTTAAAACACATTAAGAAGTTAATAGCTCCAACAAATTTATCAATAATGAACAATTCAATGCTAACACGAGACTATCAAGTAGACATATTAGTATTAGCATAGTAGTAAATTGGTTTCACATATTATAGTAGACACAAGTGTTAGAAAAATGAATAAAATGATTCTAGCCATAATTGAATCTAGCATGCAATACTTGCCATGTTTCTTCTACTGTATTAGTAATTTAGAGTAAAGAATCAACAAAATAAGCATGCTCTCTCGATATTTATTTAATACGTTGAGGAACATTATCATACGAAGTCACACACTTACTTCTCAAAATAAAACAAATGAATTTTAATATACATGTAAAGGTAACATTTAGCATCTGATTTTATATTTTTTTATCAGTAACCGTATAGTTTTACATAGATTACAATAATTATTAAATATTACAAATTTTCAGTAGAACAGTTCCAATAGGCTGATTTATTAAAAGAGATGGGCCCATTTGGAAAGTGCGGATTATAATATTCCTCTTATTAACTAGGTTCTGCTAAGTAAATTAAAAAAAATTTTCGCACAAAATATACGGGCAGTTGTTATTTCATTAAAATGTATGAAATTGGTCGTGTAACAATAAATTTATTACTAGCCAAACTATTACCTGGAGAAGGAGGTAATGTAAAAACTGTACCTATCAATTTTCATTATCAGTGAGTTCTGTTTCGTGTCTGCAAACAAATTATACATTTGTTTAACAATCTGTATTTCAATATATTTAAATATGTCTTTTGGAATATGACTTAAAAGCATCCAACCATGAACGACATTTAAAAAAAATTATATATTCGAATTTAAAATTCAAAACTTCTTAATTCGAAATAATATAAAATATTTCAAAAAAGAATAATAACGTTACAATGTGTACAAACAAAATGTTTCGGGTTTAATAAATTAGATTCAAAGTGATGGCTATTCATGTTGTATTTTTGTTGGAATTTTTGTATTATACATAATAAAATAATGTAAAAATATTACTTTTTAAATTTATTTATAAGGGTAAAGTAATAAGATGATAAAAAACTTAATCAAAGTTACTAGAACTTAGATATACTTGGTGGTAGTTTATTATTCCTAAAAAATTTCCTTACCCGATGATCGTGTGTTTGATTTAAATTAGTAAAGTAATTCAAAAGAATATTTCCAACCTAAATGTGTTATATAGATTGAGATTTTTAAATATAAATTGAAATAATTTTTAGACTTTCCTATTTACATGACTAAAGAAAATAGACAGACTAACACATAAACCATAGTTAAATTACGTTATAAAATTCTTTGAGGCCACCAAAAAATTGTTATGGATACCAAATGTACATAATTTTAATCAGAAAAAATACAATATTATGTTTTTACATTATGTTTTATTCCTTCTATATTGCAACAAAAAGTGGTTTATGCATAATAGTGTTTCTTCTGACTTATTATATATGAACGTTTTTATGGCCTGTTTACAGTCAACAGTCGTGTGCACTTTGTAAAGTCACTATCTCCATGTCAATCTTCCCACGCGAAACACACCTTATGTAAATAGTCTCCGTTGCTGAAAACCGCTACCTGAAATCCATTACAAAATTGTACTATTTAATAAATATACATCTATTAGTTTATCATTAATAACCTTTCTAAAACAAATAGTAAAGTATTTTTTCCAACAAAAATTCTTACTTTATTTTCCATTAGCTACTTTGTCATTATTACTTAAAGTAAAACGAACGCTTGAACATTTCGTACATTTTTAGTAAATAGATAAAGTGTAACTTTCATTGCAGCTGTTGAGTTTCTAGAATATAATCTGAATTTACTTTAAAAATGTAAGATAAGATTATTTGTAATAAAATTATTAGCATTCAAAGCAACAAATAAATACATCGAGTACAACAACATGTTTAACTACCTTTTTAACGATGTCATATATGTTAGTAAAATTAAAAAAAAACAAAACAATATTTTATCAGTAATTAAATAATGTTTTTTTTTTATTTTTGATATATTTTACGTTTCTAGTATTATTTAAAGGCAATGTTGTGTAATGATATAAATGTTTAAGTAATTTTTATTTACTATCTTATTTCAGTTGAGATAAATGGTCATTTCGTTGTATTTAACATTATATAAATGACTTTGTTGCCTGAAATGTGTTTTACTGCACTTATTTTGTAGATTTGGTGTTCGTTGATTTGGGCAGATCGACTGGAGATTGTGCTCCTGCATTTAAGTGAAAAATAAACAAAATACTAACTCTTTCAAAGTAATAAATTTTTATTTGGTTCGTATAATTTTGTTTTAAGTATGGCACTTAAAAATTGTGACAGTTGTTGTGAGAAACTACCTAAAACTGGAGAATTTACAATATAACTATGCAAACAATAACACGTAAACTAATTCAGTTTGTAAGACAGGACTTGCTTTTGCGTTATATCTTAACGAAGATAGAACGAGCAGTAAGATTATTTTAAGTTCTTTTAAGAGTCTAAGTTTATATATATTTAATAATTAACTTAAGAATAATAGATACAATTACTTTTAGGTCACGTTACTTTTTGCATAGCGTATTCATTTAGGTAAACCATTTTATATTCAAATAACAATTACAACAATCGTACAATTATGTTATTGAAACATATTTTAGTAAAACATTTAAATACACTTTTTTAATATATACTTGTAATAAAAGATAGAAGGTGATGTGTTTGTATGGTTTAAATTTGTACCTATTACATCTGAATATACTAGAGGAGTCTAGTTCTATATACTCGTATTTATATAGATCATATCAAGCAAATTAAGCCATGTTCTTAATTTATTTAGAGGAAATAAATAACAAATACAGACGTTTATAGTTAATTAATAATTTAAAATTACGATATTACCAATAAAATTAAAATGTAGAATTGTTTATACATTTGTAGTAAGATTAGAATGACATTAATTAAAATTGTCATGTGATATTTAACCAAATATATTTTAAACCTGCCTTTCTAAAAGTATATTACCTCTAAAATAATATAAAAGTAAAAAAATAACTTTGCGATTATTTTAGGTTACATGCTAATGAGAAATTAATCTTCAATACAGCACAACAATGATCAGGTCAACGGTTTTACTTGATTGTCACACATGTTTACTTACCGATTAAGTTCTACGTCGTATTTAAGTTCTATGTTCATCATGAAGTTTGTGCCGTAAGTTATAATATACTTAAGTTCTAGTGTGGAAGTGCAAGCTCAGTCAAGCCCTTGATCATGTTACTGCTGGATGACTGAGCTCAGCCTCTCGTTGTTTTCTCCAACCGAATTTGTTGTCATTATCTAATCATCCAAAGATCTTTATATTAGTAAGTTTTTTAAATCTGAAAGAATTAATAATATGTGATATGATTTTTATGAAATTTTAAACTGAATAAATGTATTAGTAGATATTAGAATATTTTACAATTTCCTCTTCGACCAAGTAGGATAAGCCTATCTAAATTCCTTATTTCTATCTTGTATAACATTCCTGGATCTGACTCACAAGTTATTTGTAATAAAATACATTTACATTTATAATTAAAACAGAATTAAATCTAGAATATATTAGTTGTGCTTGGACATATCTTTAGACTCAAGGTGGTCTTTAACATGTTATAAATATGGATGAATTTTATACTATTAAAAAATTTGCTATATATAAATTAAAAAATATATGACACAAGCAATAGTAAATTGTATAAAAACTCAGTTATCATAGAATATAGTTTTTTTTCTATATTTGTTTTAAACGAATGAACTACGGTTAAAACATTTCAAATTTAGCATTAACTAATGGTTCTGGTTGCACAACAATTCTGATCTGGTAATTAGCGCAGCGAGAAAGCTGTATTAACACTTATAATTTTATTGATTAATACATTTAAAATAATTATTTGTGTACTATTTACCAACATTTAACCTTTGTGAACCAAAAATACCTACTTTTAAGTATGAGTGGAAGATATGACCTAGTAGCCCTATTGCCATTTACTAAAACCACTTTTATTTGATTTCATATGGTTTCAAATGCAGATTTTCCCTATAACTACGTAGATTTGTCTCTAACGTTCTCATAATGTACCTTGTGTTTATGTGTTTTGATTGTTTTTAATCGGTAACTGTGTCATATCACAGAGTTAATTTAATACAAATGCCGTTAACATTTAATCCAACAAAACAACAATTATATTATTCAAAACACCCATATCTTCGTTAAAAATCAAGATTAATAGTTATTGGAGTTATGAAGATTAATGGTTATTGGAGAGATTAATAGTATTGAACCATATAAATGCATATGAAATTATAACAAAATTCTCTGGATACATGATGACTATCGGAATGTACCAATAAGAAGAGATTTGTTGTAATATGTTTACCTCAGTAGTATACACACGACTTATCTACTAGTTGTTAGTTCACTGTAGCATCCGAGATACATTTGTATGAGCGTTCCGATTAATGTGGACAAACAACTATGATAATGAAACAAACATTTGGCTGGCTGTTTGAGTTGAGGCTGTCAAAGCTACAGTATCACGGATCTCTCTGGTCTGATGTTAAATATTCAATAGAGGTGAGTAAACCAAACTCTAGGTTCGGATGATATAGTCGAACCATCCTCTACGTTAATTACTTCTTCAGTACAATATCTCCGTGTTAAGATTACACTTTTTTAGTTATTTAAATTGTTACTAAACTTTTGCTTGGACATAATACATGTTGTATTTTTAGATTTTTAGATGTTATACTTAAAACAATTACGATTATAAAGTTTGCATAACATAAATATTATACTCGTTTTGGCCCTATCAATTTTTATAATAATGTTCAACATATGCTATGGTAGTATGAGTAATAGCAATAATATATTGCTACTTATTGTTTATTAGTATTAAGGTTAATATATTCAAAATCTATCAATTATATCAATTATTTTAATTTTCATAATTATAATATTTGTATTTTTAATATTACTTTTTGACTAACTTAGTGATAGTTTTAAAGATATAAGTATAGATACATAAAATGTCACGTACAATTTTTGCATTTTCTCTCGTAATATTTTTTAGTTTTCATTTCTATGCTATATTATCAAAATTATAAAACTTGGGTATTCATACAAGTAAAATAAAAATGTTCCAAATATTTAATTTGTTAATTTTTTTTATGTAGGATGTCATTATACTTAATTTCATGAATGTTCCGACGTGACTGCAGAGCGCTCTTACAGTAAACGCTGGAACTAATATTAGTTTTAAAATGCTAGGTACCAATGGTGTGACAAAGTAAGCAGGATGCAATCATAGCAACGGCTTTACGTCTAGAATCGCCGCCAAAGTTAAATTTTTTTTTATTTTTTTTATTTATAACGAATTTATTTACTTATCGCATTATTTGTATGCTGTTATTTTATATTATTGTTTGAACCACTTATAAATGTCTCTTCAGAGTGAATCCTAACTTAACAAGTTACTACTGTTTCTCGTATGTAAAATGCAGTATTATTGGCAGCACCGAGCCAATTCCACCAAGGCCGATTCTTTGAAATTTAAAAAAATGAAAAAATTTGATAAAAGGAGCTTCAAATGTAAATAGTGGGAGAATATCAATATATGCAGTATTTTGCTACTATTTAACAATCATGTATTCTATGTTGAAATGGTAATTCTTTAACCTTATCCAAAAAGCTGTAATACTATTCCCTCTATTGTAATTTATACCTTTTGTTCCATGTAGGAAAAAAATAATGGAAATAATTTTACTGGAGTTAATGTATTTAAAAATTACTATTTTCTCATCCGTATACTAATATAAATAAACACTCTTTAAAGCAAATGCTTATTAATTGTCAGTTTACGATATGATTTTACCCCAGTAATAAAACAAATCTATTCAATCAGTGTTTAAATTCGATTTTAAAAAATTTATTGACTTTTAAAGCACTCCTTTAAAAATTAATGTTCGATCTTGCCAATAGTAAAATGAGGGGAATAATATCATCCATCCATTGCCCACTCATATATTCACCAAGATTAAGAAAAACCATTTAATGCTTACTTATTATGAAGGCGGATTAAGAGCTCAAAAGACAATACTTTCATTTAACGTAGACCGTCTTTGTTAATAATATGGCCGAGTTAACATGTGACTCACCCACCCGGCCTATGAACACTAATACATATATGTTACAGACCCACCCTCTTGACACTAATGGTGTTGACAAACCCTTCAGAGACTGACAATTGGAAATTGAACCACCCACCTACCCTGCCCCGCCCTATTGACGCTATTGACTTTTGTTTATATCACCACAAAATAAATATAATTGGATGAGTACTATACACTGTGTGTATCAGTTGGTAGGTGTATCTATAGCTCAGACTGTGTGGCATTCTATATGGTATCCAGACTTACTTATTTTTTACTTTGACTATAGCTAAAATCACAATAGTATTTTCAAAATAATTTTGTAAAAGGTAATTAATCACAGTTATTATAAAATTACTCAAGTTGTCCTTTTCTTGTTGTTATCCACTTAACTGTTAGTTTAAACTAATTTCACTTAATCTTAGAACTTGGGCTTAAGCGGCCGGTGTCATAACCTAAGTCCGGCCGGTAATCTTGGTAATTATATGCATTGAAACATCTCAATAAATTTGTACAAAATATTTAGACTGCTATTACAAGTATTTACCCTTAATTAATATATTTTGTTTTAGATTTACAAAAATAATGAAGTGAACATTATAACAAGAAACTACATTTTCCGGTGACAATCGCATCAAGGTACTATCTACAATATTTACAAGATTACCAGACGTTTCGCCCATACTGTGATGTGGCATCCTCAGTGGTTTGTCTGACACTGTATCAGAGAAACAAGTCTCAGATAAACCACTGAGGATGCCACATCACAGTATGGACGAAACGTCTGGTTATCTTGTAAATATTGTAGACTGTACCTTGATGTGGTTGTCACTGAAAAATTTAGTTTCTTGTTATAATGTTCACTTAATTATTTTTGTAAATCTAAAACAAAATATATTAATTAAGGGTAAATACTTGTAATAACAGTCTAAATATTTTGTACAAATTTATTGAGATGTTTCAATGCATATAATTACCAAGATTACTAAGTTGTTATAGTAAATGTTGAAAATCATCTATAGTATGACATCTTATATCTTGCATATATATGCTTGTGTGCGTATGAGTACGTTTTATATTATTAATAACTATATCATTGAGGTAAATTTTAAACATTTTAAGTAAACAATTCACTTACATGATATTATATTTTTAACATTGCTTTTAATTAGTAATAAAAAATTATGTTTTGAACAAAGTGATCCAATTATGAACAATCCAGGCAAAAGGAAAGATAAAAGACAGTTTGCAAAGTTTGCCCCAAACAAAGTTGGATTTGCTTAAGCCTCTTTCGTTTCTCGTAGGTATATTTTTTATTTTACAAAATATACTTACTGAAATGATTTTAATATGTGATATAAACAATACGGATAGTTTTGTATTCTAAAAAATACAATGCCTAATAATTTAGTATTTTTCAAAACTAAAATGTATTCGTCTAATGTTACATATATTAAATAATGTTTATGAAAAAAAAGTATTTATGTAGACTGTGATATCATTAAGCTATTTGATAAACTCCTTTACGCAATAAATTATATTGAATATAATCGTGCCTAAGCTTTATTTTTCTCTTATTAAAATATAAAACACTTTAATATCTTTTCAATTTATAATAGTATTCTAAGTCGTTTAAAATATAAAGTATACATAATCGTATAGTTACTTTTTTAAACTACCATTAATAAGTTTAAAAAAAGACTTATTTACTACATTTACAATTTGGATAGCCACAATCGTTTTTCCTAAACTATTAATATGGAGACGATGGGAGGTATAGAATTGCCTACCTATTTTACAAAAGTCAATAAAAGTGACACTCTCAAAATGCTTGCAGGTGGAACTAATTCTTGCATTACTCTTTAGTACTTCTAAGTTTATAAGAGACTATTCTGGAAGATCATAACGAAAGAGGACTGAAAACACTATAACATTTACAACCTTTTGTTTGATGCAGAGACTAACCAATCCACTTGCACTATTTTAACCCACATCGTTGGTTAAACCCTGCAGAAAGCCACAACGTTGTTGAAATCAGAAATACTGCCCATCGTAGCCACTTCAAATTTTACACCAGGATTTATCATGGCATATGTGGAAAACTCTTCTCTCAGCTTCAGAACCTCACCCGCAATACTTCTACTCTGTCTATCTGAAAACAAGCGCACCTTAGTCTTACCATTCACATTCTGTGGATATTGCTCTGACAGTGCTAGTTCCTTAAACTTATGACCGTGAGGTGGGTTGGTAACAATAGGTTCATCCGAACGTCTCAATCTGGGAGTACTAGCAGTCACCAAGGTGTTACGTGGTGTTCACTAAAGGATCCACAGACAGGGAGAATCCTCTTTTATAACGCCTGATGACTGGCGAAGCTCTAAAACTAGTTCTAGTGTTAAATTTGATGTTTGACGTTTCTGACACACTACACTCGGACCCTTCCTCTTTGTCATGCTCCATCAAACCTGTTTGAGAGTTTAAGAGGAGGAATATGTTTTTGGGTCAAACAGATATTCAAGAAGTTTGATATTCCTTCTTCATGGAAACCATAACATCATAATTCGAAATGCAGCTCATTAACACAATTAATTTGTCTAGTAACATCCACCTGTTCAGTTTTACGTTCATTGAAACCCTCCGTAATAAGTTTTATGACTTGGTTAATATTATTAACATCGCCTCTAAGTAAATTATTATTGTCTATCAGACAAAATTCATTACAAAACCATTGCTCACTGAAGTTAGCTAGGTCAACATATTGGGTATCACTGACACCAACAAAGCTTATGTGATACCATAAGTCAGAATCTGCATTGCATTTAAGAGCTTTCCACTTATAATTTACAACCTTACAGCAGACTCCACATTTAAGATTTTTCATGATACAATAATTTGCTGAGATTACTATAAAGCATGCATCTGTGGCAGACAGCGTGCAATCTTTTAGACTCTAGAAATATAGTTGAAACAAGCAGGCAGCATGTGATTTGAATAGGCAAACACCAAGTAGAAAATTTACAAGTCTTTGGAAACCTGGCTGTCAACTGTATGCAACAGAGAACGATGGACTGAAACAATCATTTGCTACAATTGAGCTATTAGCTGCCTTAAACTTAAGATTCGTAGAGTTTTAAGATATTCAATTGAAAAACAAAATTATATCCTATAGGTTTAATACCATTACGGCAGTTAGTAGATTTAATGAGTTAACAATTGTATTACAAATTATATATGCAATCAAGCGAAAAGTATATATTTAACACTAAAACCAAAGGTACGTTACAATTTCAAAAGTGATCTCTTATCACAAGGCTAAATCTAATCCGTCAAGTCATTTAAGACACGCCTCTCTGATTCTGTTTATTTTGGCTAATTCCTCTATAAAGTAGCGTTGGAGCACCCTGTAATTATGTAATCCATTGTTTGGATGGATGAGGGACATACTGTCAATCCCCATATATACTTCCAGAAGTTTCATCTGCCCTCACCAGTTCGGAACCGATTCAACAGTGTTCATTACATCTACAGTTATTGAGGAATCGTAAAATAGGTACTTGTTTCACCTATAAAAACTGTTCCACGCTGTGGTCCAGTTTTTTTACCACAATTTGAACTGTTCAACTAAAACGCAATATGTAATGGTGGGTTTCGTGATTTTAAATGAACGTTCTGACGTAGTAGATCCTGTATAATGGTGGGGTGTGGGCCATTCATGATCTCTTTGATTTCTTTCAGTATTATCCCTAGAGGATCTATATTGCACAGTACCAGGAGCCAAGGAAGTAAAGTTGCCACTAAGGTAATGATGTTGCTCACATCCACAGCAAATATTTAAAGCAGTACGTAACTCCTGGGTAGTTCTAAAAGAAAAACAAATCTGGTACAACAAACTCTAACGTATTTGAGATCTCCCAGCTATGGCAGCTACTATACAAATTAAAAAGGACACTATAAAACGCATGCCATACATAGGATATCTTATTTTCCTGTTCTATAATTTTTATTCAAGACTATCCAAAGATAAATCCAGAAGTAATAAGACTTCTAATGGTCCATGGGTTCTCCTAGTACAGAGATCCAACGGAAATATTGATCCTGCAAATGTATAATAACTGTGTTTGTTATTGATAACTAATCTAAGTGACTGCCGAAACATTTGTTATATAACCATTTAGAAGCAATTTTATTGTTTGTGAATGGGTTTTATTTCTGAAATATTAGCTAGCCTATTACCCAATACCCGAGAAAATTACTGAGTAAACCAAGGAGTTAAAAATATCCCAACTAAATGCTCATAGGAATGGTTTATAATTGAGTATTTTATGCAAGCATAACAAAGTTCCATTAATATCGTGAAAGTATATACGTAGCTCTAGAAATACGTAACTACTACATTGAGTATCCTCTAACAAGTTTGGTATCCACTGATTATCGTGGGTAGTCCCTTACGTTTTAGGTAACCAATGATCAACTTAGTTAGCCCCATACATATTACTTACCACAGATCACTTGGGTAAAACCTTAGCTATTAACTAACCAATGATCACCGTGGGTAGCCCTTTACCTATTACTTACCACAGATTACCTTGGGAAGTCCCTTACCTATTAACTATCCACTGTTAAACTTGGGTAGCCCCTTCCCTTACCTATTACTAACCAATGATCACCTTGGATAGCACTTACCTATTAATTACCACAGATAACCTTGAAAAGTCCCTTATCTATTAACTAACCACTGATAAAATTGGGTAGCCCCTTACCAGATACTTACCACAGATCACTTTGGAAAGTCCCTTACCTATTAACTAACCACTGATAAACTAGGGCAGCCCCTTACCTGATACTTACCACAGATCACGTTTGGAAGTTTCTTACCTAATAACTAACCACTAATCAGCTTGGAAGGCTCCTTACCTATTAACTAACCACTGACAAAATTGGGTAGCCCCTTACATATTACTTAACACAGATCACATTGGGTAGCCCCTTACGTATTAACTAACCACAGATCACCTTGGGTAGCCCCTTACAAATTACTTACCACAAATCACATTGGGTAACCCTTTACCTATTACTTACCACAGATCACCTTGGGAAGTCCCTTACCTTTTAACTAACCACACATCACCTTGGGTATCCCCTTACCTATTAACCAGCTACTGGTAAATTTGTGCAGCCCCTTACCTATAACTTACCACTGATCATCTTGGGTAGCCCTTACCTATTAACTAACCACTGATAAATATGGGTTGCCCTTACCTATTAACTAAGTACTGATCAACCAATTAACTAACCACTGATCACCTTAGGTAGCCCCTTACCTATTAACTAAGTACTGATCAACATATTAACTAACCACTGATCACCTTAGGTAGCCCCTTACCTATTAACTAAGTACTGATCATCCTATTAACTAACCACTTATCACCTTGGGTAGCCCCTCACCTGTTAACTAACCACTGATCACCTTAGGTAGCCCCTTATCTATTAACTAAGTACTGATCAACCTATTAACTAACCACTGATCACCTTAGGTAGCCCCTTACCTATTAACTAAGTACTGATCAACCTTTTAACTAACCACTGATCACCTTAGGTAGCCCCTTACCTATTAACTAAGTACTGATCAACATATTAACTAACCGCAGATCACCTTAGGTAGCCCCTTAACTATTAACTAAGTACTGATCAACCTATTAACTAACCACTGATCACCTTAGGTAGCCCCTTATCTATTAACTAAGTACTGATCAACAAATTAACTAACCACTGATCAACTTAGGTAGCCCCTTATCTATTAACTAGGTACTGATCAACATATTAACTAACCGCAGATCACCTTAGGTAGCCCCTTACCTATTAACTAAGTACTGATCAACCTATTAACTAACCACTGATCACCTTAAGTAGCCCCTTATCTATTAACTAAGTACTGATCAACCTATTAACTAACCACTGATCACCTTAGGTAGCCCCTTACCTATTAACTAAGTACTGATCAACATATTAACTAACCACTGATCACCTTAGGTAGCCCCTTACCTATTAACTAAGTACTGATCACCCTATTAACTAACCACTGATCACCTTAGGTAGCCCCTTACCTATTAACTAAGTACTGATCAACATATTAACTAACCACTGATCACCTTAGGTAGCCCCTTATCTATTAACTAAGTACAGATCAACCTATTAACTAACCACTGATCAACTTGGGTAGAACCTTACCAATTAACTAAGTACTGATCAACATATTAACTAACCACTGATCACCTTAGGTAGCCCCTTACCTATTAACTAAGTACTGATCAACCTATTAACTAACCACTGATCACCTTAGGTAGCCACTTACCTATTAACTAAGTACTGATCAACCTATTAACTAACAACTGATCATCTTAGGTAGCCCCTTATCTATTAACTAAGTACTGATCAACCTATTAACTAACCACTGATCACCTTAGGTAGCCCCTTACCTATTAACTAAGTACTGATCAACATATTAACTAACCACTGATCACCTTAGGTAGCCCCTTATCTATTAACTAACCACTGATAAATATAGGCTGCCCTTACCTATTAACTAAGTACTGATCAACCAATTAACTAACCACTGATCACCTTAGGTAGCCCCTTACCTATTAACTAAGTACTGATCAATATATTAACTAACCACTGATCACCTTAGGTAGCCCCTTATCTATTAACTAAGTACTGATCAACCTATTAACTAACCACTGATCACCTTGGGTAGCCCCTCACCTATTAACTAACCACTGATCACCTTAGGTAGCCCCTTATCTATTAACTAAGTACTGATCAACCTATTAACTAACCACTGATCAACTTAGGTAGCCCCTTACCTATTAACTAAGTACTGATCAACCTATAACTAACCACTGATCACCTTAGGTAGCCCCTTACCTATTAACTAAGTACTGATCAACCTATTACCTAACCACTAATCACCTTAGGTAGCCCCTTACCTATTAACTAAGTACTGATCAACATATTAACTAACCGCAGATCACCTTAGGTAGCCCCTTACCTATTAACTAAGTACTGATCAACCTATTAACTAACCACTGATCACCTTAAGTAGCCCCTTATCTATTAACTAAGTACTGATCAACATATTAACTAACCACTGATCACCTTACGTAGCCCCTTATCTATTAACTAAGTACTGATGAACCTATTAACTAACCACTGATCACCTTAGGTAGCCCCTTACCTATTAACTAAGTACTGATCAACATATTAACTAACCACTGATCACCTTAGGTAGCCCCTTACCTATTAACTAAGTACTGATCAACATATTAACTAACCACTGATCACATTAGGTAGCCCCTTACCTATTAACTAAGTACTGATCAACCTATTAACTAACTACTGATCACCTTAGGTAGCCCCTTACCTATTAACTAAGTACTGATCAACCTATTAACTAACCACTGATCACCTTAGGTAGCCCCTTATCTATTAACTAAGTACTGATCAACCTATTAACTAACCACTGATCACCTTGGGTAGAACCTTAACTATTAACTAACCACTGATCACTTTGGGTAGCCCCTTACCTATTAACTAAGTACTGATCAACATATTAACTAACCACTGATCACCTTAGGTAGCCCCTTACCTATTAACTAAGTACTGATCATAATATTAACTAACCACTGATCACCTTAGGTAGCCCCTTATCTATTAACTAAGTACTGATCAACCTATTAACTAACCACTGATCACCTTAGGTAGCCCCTTACCTATTAACTAAGTACTGATCAACATATTAACTAACCACTGATCACCTTAGGTTGCCCCTCACCTATTAACTAACCGCAGATCAACTTAGGTAGAACCTTATCTATTAACTAACCACTGATCACCTTAGGTAGCCCCGTACCTATTAACTAAGTACTGATCAACCTATTAACTAACCACTGATCACCTTAGGTAGCCCCTTACCTATTAACTAAGTACTGATCAACATATTAGCTAACCACTGATCACCTTAGGTAGCCCCTTATCTATTAACTAAGTACTGATCAACCTATTAACTAACCGCAGATCAACTTGGGTAGAACCTTACCTATTAACTAACCACTGATCACCTTGGGTAGCCCCTCACCTATTAACTAACCACTGATCACCTTGGGTAGCCCCTCACCTATTAACTAACCACTGATCACTTTGGGTAGCCCCTCACCTATTAACTAACCACTGATCACCTTGGGTAGCCCCTCACCTATTAACTAACCACTGATCACTTTGGGTAGCCCCTCACCTATTAACTAACCGCAGATCACCTTGGGTAGCCCCTCACCTATTAACTAACCGCAGATCAACTTGGGTAGAACCTTACCTATTAACTAACCACTGATCACCTTGGGTAGCCCCTCACCTATTAACTAACCGCAGATCACCTTGGGTAGCCCCTCACCTATTAACTAACCGCAGATCAACTTGTGTAGAACCTTACCTATTAACTAACCACTGATCACCTTAGGTAGCTCCTCACCTATTAACTAACCGCAGATCAACTTGGGTAGAACCTTACCTATTAACTAACCACTGATCACCTTGGGTAGCTCCTCACCTATTAACTAACCACTGATCACCTTGGGTAGAACCTTACCTATTAACTAACCGCAGATCACCTTGGGTAGAACCTTACCTATTAACTAACCGCAGATCACCTTGGGTAGAACCTTACCTATTAACTAACCACTGATCACCTTGGGTAGAACCTCACCTATTAACTAACCACTGATCACCTTGGGTAGAACCTTACCTATTAACTAACCGCAGATCAACTTGGGTAGCTCCTCACCTATTAACTAACCACTGATCACCTTGGCTAGCCCCTCACCTATTAACTAACCGCAGATCAACTTGGGTAGCCCCTTACGTATTAACTAACCACTGATCACTTTGGGTAGCCCCTTACGTATTAACAAACCACTGATCACTTTGGGTAGCCCCTTACGTATTAACTAACCACTGATCACTTTGGGTAGCCCCTTACGTGTTAACTAACCACTGATCACTTTGAGTAGCCCCTTACGTATTAACTAACCACTGATCACGTTGTGTAGCCCCTTACGTATTAACTAACCACTGATCACTTTGGGTAGCCCCTTACGTATTAACTAACCACTGATCACTTTGGGTAGCCCCTTACGTATTAACTAACCACTGATCACTTTGGGTAGCCCCTTACGTATTAACTAACCACTGATCACTTTGGGTAGACCCTTACGTATTAACTAACCACTGATCACCTTGGGTAGCCCCTTACGTATTAACTAACCACTGATCACTTTGAGTAGCCCCTTACGTATTAACTAACCACTGATCACTTTGGGTAGCCCCTTACGTATTAACTAACCACTGATCACTTTGGGTAGCCCCTTACGTATTAACTAACCACTGATCACTTTGGGTAGCCCCTTACGTATTAACTAACCACTGATCACTTTGGGTAGCCCCTTAAGTATTAACAAACCACTGATCACTTTGGGTAGCCCCTTACGTATTAACTAACCACTGATCACTTTGGGTAGCCCCTTACGTATTAACTAACCACTAATCACTTTGTGTAGCCCCTTACGTATTAACTAACCACCGATCACTTTGGGTATCCCTTTACGTATTAAATAACCACTGATCACCTTGGGTAGCCCCTTACCTATTAACTAACCGCAGATCACCTTGGGTAGCCCCTTACGTATTAACTAACCACTGATCACCTTAGGTAGCCCCTCACCTATTAACTAACCACTGATCACCTTAGGTAGCCCCTCACCTATTAACTAACCACTGATCACCTAGGGTAGCCCCTTACCTATTAACTAACCACTGATCACTTTGGGTAGCCCCTTACGTATTAACTAACCACTGATCACTTTGGGTAGCCCCTCACCTATTAACTAACCACTGATCACCTTAGGTAGCCCCTCACCTATTAACTAACCACTGATCACCTTGGGTAGCCCCTCACCTATTAACTAACCGCAGATCAACTTGGGTAGCCCCTTACCTATTAACTAACCACTGATCACCTTGGGTAGCCCCTCACCTATTAACTAACCGCAGATCAACTTGGGTAGCCCCTCACCTATTAACTAACTACTGATCACTTTGGGTAGCCCCTCACCTATTACCTAACCACTGATCACCTTAGGTACCCCCTCACCTATTAACTAACCGCAGATCAACTTGGGTAGCCCCTTACCTATTAACTAACTACTGATCACCTTGGGTAGCCCTTACCTATTAACTAACCACTGATCACTTTGGGTAGCCCCTTACATATTAACTAACCACTGATCACTTTGGGTAGCACTTTACGTATTAATTAACCACTGATCACTTTGGGTAGCCCCTTACGTATTAAATAACCACTTATCACTTTGGGTAGCCCCTTACGTATTAACTAACCACTGATCACTTTGGGTAGCCCCTTACGTATTAACTAACCACTAATCACTTTGTGTAGCCCCTTACGTATTAACTAACCACCGATCACTTTGGGTATCCCTTTACGTATTAACTAACCACTGATCACCTAGGGTAGCCCCTTACCTATTAACTAACCACTGATCACTTTGGGTAGCCCCTTACGTATTAACTAACCACTGATCACTTTGGGTAGCCCCTCACCTATTAACTAACCACTGATCACCTTAGGTAGCCCCTCACCTATTAACTAACCACTGATCACCTTGGGTAGCCCCTCACCTATTAACTAACCGCAGATCAACTTGGGTAGCCCCTTACCTATTAACTAACCACTGATCACCTTGGGTAGCCCCTCACCTATTAACTAACCGCAGATCAACTTGGGTAGCCCCTCACCTATTAACTAACTACTGATCACTTTGGGTAGCCCCTCACCTATTACCTAACCACTGATCACCTTAGGTACCCCCTCACCTATTAACTAACCGCAGATCAACTTGGGTAGCCCCTTACCTATTAACTAACTACTGATCACCTTGGGTAGCCCTTACCTATTAACTAACCACTGATCACTTTGGGTAGCCCCTTACATATTAACTAACCACTGATCACTTTGGGTAGCACTTTACGTATTAATTAACCACTGATCACTTTGGGTAGCCCCTTACGTATTAACTAACCACTTATCACTTTGGGTAGCCCCTTACGTATTAACTAACCACTGATCACTTTGGGTAGCCCCTTACGTATTAACTAACCACTAATCACTTTGTGTAGCCCCTTACGTATTAACTAACCACCGATCACTTTGGGTATCCCTTTACGTATTAACTAACCACTGATCACCTTGGGTAGCCCCTTACCTATTAACTAACCGCAGATCACCTTGGGTAGCCCCTTACGTATTAACTAACCACTGATCACCTTAGGTAGCCCCTCACCTATTAACTAACCACTGATCACCTTAGGTAGCCCCTCACCTATTAACTAACCACTGATCACCTTGGGTAGCCCCTTACCTATTAACTAACCACTGATCACTTTGGGTAGCCCCTTACGTATTAACTAACCACTGATCACTTTGGGTAGACCCTTACGTATTAAATAACCACTGATCACCTTAGGTAGCCCTTCACCTATTAACTAACCGCAGATCACCTTAGGTAGCCCCTTACGTATTAACTAACCACTGATCACCTTAGGTAGCCCCTCACGTATTAACTAACCACTGATCACCTTAGGTAGCCCCTCACCTATTAACTAACCGCAGATCAACTTGGGTAGCCCCTTACCTATTAACTAACCACTGATCAATTTGGGTAGCCCCTCACCTATTAACTAACCACTGATCACTTTGGGTAGCCCCTCACCTATTAACTAACCACTGATCACCTTAGGTAGCCCCTCACCTATTAACTAACCACTGATCACCTTGGGTAGCCCCTCACCTATTAACTAACCGCAGATCAACTTGGGTAGCCCCTTACCTATTAACTAACCACTGATCACCTTGGGTAGCCCCTCACCTATTAACTAACCGCAGATCAACTTGGGTAGCCCCTCACCTATTAACTAACTACTGATCACTTTGGGTAGCCCCTCACCTATTAACTAACCACTGATCACCTTAGGTACCCCCTCACCTATTAACTAACCGCAGATCAACTTGGGTAGCCCCTTACCTATTAACTAACTACTGATCACCTTGGGTAGCCCCTTACCTATTAACTAACCACTGATCACTTTGGGTAGCCCCTTACATATTAACTAACCACTGATCACTTTGGGTAGCACTTTACGTATTAACTAACCACTGATCACTTTGGGTAGCCCCTTACGTATTAACTAACCACTTATCACTTTGGGTAGCCCCTTACGTATTAACTAACCACTGATCACTTTGGGTAGCCCTTTACGTATTAACTAACCACTGATCACTTTGGGTAGCCCCTTACCTATTAACTAACCACTGATCACTTTGGGTAGCCCCTTACGTATTAACTAACCACTGATCACTTTGAGTAGCCCCTTACGTATTAACTAACCACTGATCACTTTGGGTAGCCCCTTACGTATTAACTAACCACTGATCACTTTGGGTAGCCCCTTACGTATTAACTAACCACTGATCACCTTGGGTAGCCCCTTACGTATTAACTAACCACTGATCACTTTGGGTAGCCCCTTACGTATTAACTAACCACTGATCACTTTGTGTAGCCCCTTACGTATTAACTAACCACTGATCACTTTGGGTAGCCCCTTACGTATTAACTAAACACTGATCACTTTGAGTAGCCCCTTACGTATTAAGTAACCACTGATCACTTTGGGTAGCCCCTTACGTATTAACTAACCACTGATCACTTTGGGTAGCCCTTTACGTATTAACTAACCGCTGATCACCTTGGGTAGCCCCTTACCTATTAACTACCCGCAGATCACCTTGGGTAGCCCCTTACGTATTAACTAACCACTGATCACCTTAGGTAGCCCCTCACCTATTAACTAACCACTGATCACCTTAAGTAGCCCCTCACCTATTAACTAACCACTGATCACCTTGGGTAGCCCCTTATCTATTAACTAACCACTGATCACTTTGGGTAGCCCCTTACGTATTAACTAACCACTGATCACCTTAGGTAGCCCCTCACATATTAACTAACCGCAGATCACCTTGGGTAGCCCCTTACGTATTAACTAACCACTGATCACCTTAGGTAGCCCCTCACCTATTAACTAACCACTGATTACCTTAGGTAGCCCCTCACATATTAACTAACCACTGATCACCTTAGGTAGCCCCTTACCTATTAACTAACCACTGATCACTTTGGGTAGCCCCTTACGTATTAACTAACCACTGATCTCTTTAGGTAGCCCTTTACGTATAAACTAACCACTGATCACTTTGGGTAGCCCCTTACGTATTAACTAACCACTGATCACTTTGGGTAGCCCCTTACGTATTAACTAACCACTGATCACTTTGGGTAGCCCTTTACGTATTAACTAACCACTGATCTTCTTAGGTAGCCCCTCACCTATTAACTAACCACTGATCACCTTAGGTAGCCCCTCACCTAATAACTAACCACTGATCACCTTAGGTAGCCCCTCACCTATTAACTAACCACTGATCACCTTAGGTAGCCCCTTACCTATTAACTAACCACTGATCACTTTGGGTAGCCCCTTACGTATTAACTAACCACTGATCACTTTGGGTAGCCCTTTACGTATTAACTAACCACTGATCACTTTGGGTAGCCCCTTACGTATTAACTAACTACTGATCACTTTGGGTAGCCCTTTACGTATTAACTAACTACTGATTACTTTGGGTAGCCCCTTACGTATTAACTAACCACTGATCACTTTGGGTAGCCCCATAGATATTAACTAACCACTGATCACTTTGGGTAGCCCTTTACGTATTAACTAACCACTGATCACCTTGGGTAGCCCCTTACCTATTAACTAACCACTTTTCAATTTGGGTAGCCCCTTACGTATTAACTAACCACTGATCACCTTAGGTAGCCCCTCACCTATTAACTAACCGCAGATCACCTTGGGTAGCCCCTTACGTATTAACTAACCACTGATCACCTTAGGTAGCCCCTCACCTATTTACTAACCACTGATCACCTTAGGTAGCCCCTCACCTATTAACTAACCACTGATCACCTTGGGTAGCCCCTTACCTATTAACTAACCACTGATCACTTTGGGTAGCCCCTTACGTATTAACTAACCACTGATCACTTTGGGTAGCCCTTTACGTATTAACTAACGACTGATCACTTTGGGTAGCCCCTTACGTATTAACTAACCACTGATCACCTTGGGTAGCCCCTCACCTATTAACTAACCACTGATCACTTTGGGTAGCCCCTTACGTATTAACTAACCACTGATCACTTTGGGTAGCCCTTTACGTATTAACTAACCACTGATCACTTTGGGTAGCCCCTCACCTATTAACTAACCACTGATCACTTTGGGTAGCCCCTTACGTATTAACTAACCACTGATCACTTTGGGTAGCCCCTTACGTATTAACTAACCACTGATCACTTTGGGTAGCCCGTTACGTATTAACTAACGACTGATCACTTTGGGTAGCCCCTTACGTATTAACTAACCACTGATCACCTTGGGTAGCCCCTCACCTATTAACTAACCACTGATCACTTTGGGTAGCCCCTTACGTATTAACTACCCACTGATCACTTTGGGTAGCCCCTTACGTATTAACTAACCACTGATCACTTTGGGTAGCCCTTTACGTATTAACTAACCACTGATCACCTTGGGTAGCCCCTTACCTATTAACTAAGCACTGATCACTTTGGGTAGCCCCTTACGTATTAACTAACCACTGATCACCTTAGGTAGCCCCTCACCTATTAACTAACCGCAGATCACCTTGGGTAGCCCCTTACGTATTAACTAACCACTGATCACCTTAGGTAGCCCCTCACCTATTAACTAACCACTGATCACCTTAGGTAGCCCCTCACCTATTAACTAACCACTGATCACTTTGGGTAGCCCCTTACCTATTAACTAACCACTGATCACTTTGGGTAGCCCCTTACGTATTAACTAACCACTGATCACTTTGGGTAGCCCTTTACGTATTAACTAACCACTGATCACTTTGGGTAGCCCCTTACGTATTAACTAACCACTGATCACTTTGGGTAGCCCCTTACGTATTAACTAACCACTGATCACCTTAGGTAGCCCCTCACTTATTAACTAACCGCAGATCACCTTGGGTAGCCCCTTACGTATTAACTAACCACTGATCCTCTTAGGTAGCCCCTCACCTATTACCTAACCACTGATCACCTTAGGTAGCCCCTCACCTATTAACTAACCACTGACCACCTTGGGTAGCCCCTTACCTATTAACTAACCACTGATCACTTTGGGTAGCCCTTTACGTATTAACTAACCACTGATCACTTTGGGTAGCCCCTTACGTATTAACTAACCACTGATCACTTTGGGTAGCCCCTTACGTATTAACTAACCACTGATCACTTTGGGTAGCCCCTTACGTATTAACTAACCACTGATCACTTTGGGTAGCCCCTCACCTATTAACTAACCACTGATCACTTTGGGTAGCCCCTTACGTATTAACTAACCACTGATCACTTTGGGTAGCCCCTTACGTATTAACTAACCACTGATCACTTTGGGTAGCCCCTCACCTATTAACTAACCACTGATCACTTTGGGTAGCCCCTTACGTATTAACTAACCACTGATCACTTTGGGTAGCCCCTTACGTATTAACTAACCACTGATCACTTTGGGTAGCCCCTTACGTATTAACTAACCACTGATCACCTTAGGTAGCCCCTCACCTATTAACTAACCACTGATCACCTTAGGTAGCCCCTTACCTATTAACTAACCACTGATCACTTTGGGTAGCCCCTTACGTATTAACTAACCACTGATCACTTTGGGAAGCCCCTTACGTATTAACTAACCACTGATCACTTTGGGTAGCTCCTTACGTATTAACTAACCACTGATCACTTTGGGTAGCCCCTTACGTATTAACTAACCACTGATCACTTTGGGTAGCCCCTTACGTATTAAGTAACCACTGATCACTTTGGTTAGCCCCTTACGTATTAACTAACCACTGATCACTTTGGGTAGCCCCTTACGTATTAACTAACCACTGATCACTTTAGGTAGCCCCTCACCTATTAACTAACCACTGATCACCTTGGGTAGCCCCTTACCTATTAACTAACCACTGATTACTTTGGGTAGCCCCTTACGTATTAACTAACCACTGATCACTTTGGGTAGCCCCTTACGTATTAACTAACCACTGATCACTTTGGGTAGCCCCTTACGTATTAACTAACCACTGATCACTTTGGGTAGCCCCTTACGTATTAACTAACCACTGATCACCTTAGGTAGCCCCTCACGTATTAACTAACCACTGATCACTTTGGGTAGCCCCTTACGTATTAACTAACCATTGATCACTTTGGGTAGCCCCTTACGTATTAACTAACCACTGATCACTTTGGGTAGCCCCTTACGTATTAACTAACCACTGATCACTTTGGGTAGCCCCTTACGTATTAACTAACCACTGATCACTTTGGGTAGCCCCTTACGTATTAACTAACCACTGATCACTTTGGGTAGCCCCTTACGTATTAACTAACCACTGATCACTTTGGGTAGCCCCTTACCTATTAACTAACCACTGATCACTTTGGGTAGCCCCTTACGTATTAACTAACCACTGATCACTTTGGGTAGCCCCTTACGTATTAACTAACCACTGATCACCTTAGGTAGCCCCTCACGTATTAACTAACCACTGATCACTTTGGGTAGCCCCTTACGTATTAACTAACCACTGATCACTTTGGGTAGCCCCTTACGTATTAACTAACCACTGATCACTTTGGGTAGCCCTTTACGTATTAACTAACCACTGATCACCTTGGGTAGCCCCTTACCTATTAACTAACCGCAGATCAACTTGGGTAGCCCCTTACCTATTAACTAACCGCAGATCACCTTGGGTAGCTCCTTACCTATTAACTAACCGCAGATCAACTTGGGTAGCTCCTTACCTATTAACTAACTATAGATCAACTTGGGTAGCTCCTTACCTATTACCTAACCACTGATCACCTTAGGTACCCCCTCACCTATTAACTAACCGCAGATCAACTTGGGTAGCCCCTTACCTATTAACTAACTACTGATCACCTTGGGTAGCCCTTACCTATTAACTAACCACTGATCACTTTGGGTAGCCCCTTACATATTAACTAACCACTGATCACTTTGGGTAGCACTTTACGTATTAATTAACCACTGATCACTTTGGGTAGCCCCTTACGTATTAACTAACCACTTATCACTTTGGGTAGCCCCTTACGTATTAACTAACCACTGATCACTTTGGGTAGCCCCTTACGTATTAACTAACCACTAATCACTTTGTGTAGCCCCTTACGTATTAACTAACCACCGATCACTTTGGGTATCCCTTTACGTATTAACTAACCACTGATCACCTTGGGTAGCCCCTTACCTATTAACTAACCGCAGATCACCTTGGGTAGCCCCTTACGTATTAACTAACCACTGATCACCTTAGGTAGCCCCTCACCTATTAACTAACCACTGATCACCTTAGGTAGCCCCTCACCTATTAACTAACCACTGATCACCTTGGGTAGCCCCTTACCTATTAACTAACCACTGATCACTTTGGGTAGCCCCTTACGTATTAACTAACCACTGATCACTTTGGGTAGACCCTTACGTATTAAATAACCACTGATCACCTTAGGTAGCCCTTCACCTATTAACTAACCGCAGATCACCTTAGGTAGCCCCTTACGTATTAACTAACCACTGATCACCTTAGGTAGCCCCTCACGTATTAACTAACCACTGATCACCTTAGGTAGCCCCTCACCTATTAACTAACCGCAGATCAACTTGGGTAGCCCCTTACCTATTAACTAACCACTGATCAATTTGGGTAGCCCCTCACCTATTAACTAACCACTGATCACTTTGGGTAGCCCCTCACCTATTAACTAACCACTGATCACCTTAGGTAGCCCCTCACCTATTAACTAACCACTGATCACCTTGGGTAGCCCCTCACCTATTAACTAACCGCAGATCAACTTGGGTAGCCCCTTACCTATTAACTAACCACTGATCACCTTGGGTAGCCCCTCACCTATTAACTAACCGCAGATCAACTTGGGTAGCCCCTCACCTATTAACTAACTACTGATCACTTTGGGTAGCCCCTCACCTATTACCTAACCACTGATCACCTTAGGTACCCCCTCACCTATTAACTAACCGCAGATCAACTTGGGTAGCCCCTTACCTATTAACTAACTACTGATCACCTTGGGTAGCCCCTTACCTATTAACTAACCACTGATCACTTTGGGTAGCCCCTTACATATTAACTAACCACTGATCACTTTGGGTAGCACTTTACGTATTAACTAACCACTGATCACTTTGGGTAGCCCCTTACGTATTAACTAACCACTTATCACTTTGGGTAGCCCCTTACGTATTAACTAACCACTGATCACTTTGGGTAGCCCTTTACGTATTAACTAACCACTGATCACTTTGGGTAGCCCCTTACCTATTAACTAACCACTGATCACTTTGGGTAGCCCCTTACGTATTAACTAACCACTGATCACTTTGGGTAGCCCCTTACGTATTAACTAACCACTGATCACTTTGGGTAGCCCCTTACGTATTAACTAACCACTGATCACTTTGGGTAGCCCCTTACGTATTAACTAACCACTGATCACCTTGGGTAGCCCCTTACGTATTAACTAACCACTGATCACTTTGGGTAGCCCCTTACGTATTAACTAACCACTGATCACTTTGTGTAGCCCCTTACGTATTAACTAACCACTGATCACTTTGGGTAGCCCCTTACGTATTAACTAACCACTGATCACTTTGAGTAGCCCCTTACGTATTAAGTAACCACTGATCACTTTGGGTAGCCCCTTACGTATTAACTAACCACTGATCACTTTGGGTAGCCCTTTACGTATTAACTAACCGCTGATCACCTTGGGTAGCCCCTTACCTATTAACTACCCGCAGATCACCTTGGGTAGCCCCTTACGTATTAACTAACCACTGATCACCTTAGGTAGCCCCTCACCTATTAACTAACCACTGATCACCTTAGGTAGCCCCTCACCTATTAACTAACCACTGATCACCTTGGGTAGCCCCTTATCTATTAACTAACCACTGATCACTTTGGGTAGCCCCTTACGTATTAACTAACCACTGATCACCTTAGGTAGCCCCTCACATATTAACTAACCGCAGATCACCTTGGGTAGCCCCTTACGTATTAACTAACCACTGATCACCTTAGGTAGCCCCTCACCTATTAACTAACCACTGATTACCTTAGGTAGCCCCTCACCTATTAACTAACCACTGATCACCTTAGGTAGCCCCTTACCTATTAACTAACCACTGATCACTTTGGGTAGCCCCTTACGTATTAACTAACCACTGATCTCTTTAGGTAGCCCTTTACGTATTAACTAACCACTGATCACTTTGGGTAGCCCCTTACGTATTAACTAACCACTGATCACTTTGGGTAGCCCCTTACGTATTAACTAACCACTGATCACTTTGGGTAGCCCTTTACGTATTAACTAACCACTGATCTTCTTAGGTAGCCCCTCACCTATTAACTAACCACTGATCACCTTAGGTAGCCCCTCACCTAATAACTAACCACTGATCACCTTAGGTAGCCCCTCACCTATTAACTAACCACTGATCACCTTAGGTAGCCCCTTACCTATTAACTAACCACTGATCACTTTGGGTAGCCCCTTACGTATTAACTAACCACTGATCACTTTGGGTAGCCCTTTACGTATTAACTAACCACTGATCACTTTGGGTAGCCCCTTACGTATTAACTAACTACTGATCACTTTGGGTAGCCCTTTACGTATTAACTAACTACTGATTACTTTGGGTAGCCCCTTACGTATTAACTAACCACTGATCACTTTGGGTAGCCCCATAGATATTAACTAACCACTGATCACTTTGGGTAGCCCTTTACGTATTAACTAACCACTGATCACCTTGGGTAGCCCCTTACCTATTAACTAACCACTTTTCAATTTGGGTAGCCCCTTACGTATTAACTAACCACTGATCACCTTAGGTAGCCCCTCACCTATTAACTAACCGCAGATCACCTTGGGTAGCCCCTTACGTATTAACTAACCACTGATCACCTTAGGTAGCCCCTCACCTATTTACTAACCACTGATCACCTTAGGTAGCCCCTCACCTATTAACTAACCACTGATCACCTTGGGTAGCCCCTTACCTATTAACTAACCACTGATCACTTTGGGTAGCCCCTTACGTATTAACTAACCACTGATCACTTTGGGTAGCCCTTTACGTATTAACTAACGACTGATCACTTTGGGTAGCCCCTTACGTATTAACTAACCACTGATCACCTTGGGTAGCCCCTCACCTATTAACTAACCACTGATCACTTTGGGTAGCCCCTTACGTATTAACTAACCACTGATCACTTTGGGTAGCCCTTTACGTATTAACTAACCACTGATCACTTTGGGTAGCCCCTCACCTATTAACTAACCACTGATCACTTTGGGTAGCCCCTTACGTATTAACTAACCACTGATCACTTTGGGTAGCCCCTTACGTATTAACTAACCACTGATCACTTTGGGTAGCCCTTTACGTATTAACTAACGACTGATCACTTTGGGTAGCCCCTTACGTATTAACTAACCACTGATCACCTTGGGTAGCCCCTCACCTATTAACTAACCACTGATCACTTTGGGTAGCCCCTTACGTATTAACTAACCACTGATCACTTTGGGTAGCCCCTTACGTATTAACTAACCACTGATCACTTTGGGTAGCCCTTTACGTATTAACTAACCACTGATCACCTTGGGTAGCCCCTTACCTATTAACTAAGCACTGATCACTTTGGGTAGCCCCTTACGTATTAACTAACCACTGATCACCTTAGGTAGCCCCTCACCTATTAACTAACCGCAGATCACCTTGGGTAGCCCCTTACGTATTAACTAACCACTGATCACCTTAGGTAGCCCCTCACCTATTAACTAACCACTGATCACCTTAGGTAGCCCCTCACCTATTAACTAACCACTGATCACTTTGGGTAGCCCCTTACCTATTAACTAACCACTGATCACTTTGGGTAGCCCCTTACGTATTAACTAACCACTGATCACTTTGGGTAGCCCTTTACGTATTAACTAACCACTGATCACTTTGGGTAGCCCCTTACGTATTAACTAACCACTGATCACTTTGGGTAGCCCCTTACGTATTAACTAACCACTGATCACCTTAGGTAGCCCCTCACTTATTAACTAACCGCAGATCACCTTGGGTAGCCCCTTACGTATTAACTAACCACTGATCCTCTTAGGTAGCCCCTCACCTATTACCTAACCACTGATCACCTTAGGTAGCCCCTCACCTATTAACTAACCACTGACCACCTTGGGTAGCCCCTTACCTATTAACTAACCACTGATCACTTTGGGTAGCCCTTTACGTATTAACTAACCACTGATCACTTTGGGTAGCCCCTTACGTATTAACTAACCACTGATCACTTTGGGTAGCCCCTTACGTATTAACTAACCACTGATCACTTTGGGTAGCCCCTTACGTATTAACTAACCACTGATCACTTTGGGTAGCCCCTCACCTATTAACTAACCACTGATCACTTTGGGTAGCCCCTTACGTATTAACTAACCACTGATCACTTTGGGTAGCCCCTTACGTATTAACTAACCACTGATCACTTTGGGTAGCCCCTCACCTATTAACTAACCACTGATCACTTTGGGTAGCCCCTTACGTATTAACTAACCACTGATCACTTTGGGTAGCCCCTTACGTATTAACTAACCACTGATCACTTTGGGTAGCCCCTTACGTATTAACTAACCACTGATCACCTTAGGGTAGCCCCTCACCTATTAACTAACCACTGATCACCTTAGGGTAGCCCCTTACCTATTAACTAACCACTGATCACTTTGGGTAGCCCCTTACGTATTAACTAACCACTGATCACTTTGGGTAGCCCCTTACGTATTAACTAACCACTGATCACTTTGGGTAGCTCCTTACGTATTAACTAACCACTGATCACTTTGGGTAGCCCCTTACGTATTAACTAACCACTGATCACTTTGGGTAGCCCCTTACGTATTAAGTAACCACTGATCACCTTAAGTAGGCCCTTACCTATTAACTAACTACTGATAAATTTGGTTAGCCCCTTACCTATAACTAACCACTGATCAACTTGGGTAGCCCCTTAACTATTACTTTCCAAAGATTACCTTGGGAAGTCCCTTACCTATTAACTAACCACTGATCACCTTGGGTAGCCCCTTACCTATTAACTAACCACTGATCACTTTGGGTAGCCCCTTACCGTATTAACTAACCACTGATCACTTGGGTAGCCCCTTACGTATTAACTAACCACAGATCACCTTGGGTAGCCCCCTAACTATTAACGAACCACTGATCACCTTTGGTAGCCCCTTACATATTACTTACCACTGATCACTTTGGGTAGCCCCTTACCTATTAACTAACCACTGATCACTTTGGGTAGCCCCTTACCTATTAACTAACCACTGATCACTTTGGGTAGCCCCTTACCTATTAACTAACCGCAGATCACTTTGGGTAGCCCCTTACCTATTAACTAACCACTGATCACTTTGGGTAGCCCCTTACGTATTAACTAACCACTGATCACTTTGGGTAGCCCCTTACGTATTAACTAACCACTGATCACTTTGGGTAGCCCCTTACCTATTAACTAACCACTGATTACTTTGGGTAGCCCCTTACGTATTAACTAACCACTGATCACTTTGGGTAGCCCCTTACGTATTAACTAACCACTGATCACCTTAGGTAGCCCCTCACGTATTAACTAACCACTGATCACTTTGGGTAGCCCCTTACGTATTAACTAACCACTGATCACTTTGGGTAGCCCCTTACGTATTAACTAATCACAGGTCACTTTGGGTAGCCCCTTACGTATTAACTAACCACAGGTCATCTTGGGTAGCCCCTTACGTATTAACTAACCACAGGTCACCTTGGGTAGCCCCTTACGTATTAACTAACAACAGATAGCCTTGGGTAGCCCCCTACCTATTAACTAACCACAGGTCACCTTGGGTAGCCCCTTACGTATTAACTAACAACAGGTCACCTTGGGTAGCCCCTTACCTATTAACTAAGTCACTGATCACTTTGGGTAGCCCCTTACCTATTAACTAAGTACTGATCACCTTGGGTATCCCCTTACCTATTAACTAACCGCAGATCAACTTGGGTAGCCCCTTACCTATTAACTAACCACTGATCACTTTGGGTAGCCCCTTACCTATTAACTAAGTACTGATCACTTTGGGTATCCCCTTACCTATTAACTAAGTACTGATCACCTTGGGTATCCCCTTACCTATTAACTAACCGCAGATCAACTTGGGTAGCCCCTTATCTATTAACTAAGTACTGATCACTTTGGGTATCCCCTTACCTATTAACTAAGTACTGATCACCTTGGGTATCCCCTTACCTATTAACTAACCGCAGATCAACTTGGGTAGCCCTTTACCTTTTGGGTAGCCACTGATAGCCTTTGGTATCCCCTTACTTATTGTCTAACTACTGATCAACCTGGGGAGCTCCTCACATATTTGCTAACACTAATAACCTTGGGTATCACCTTACCTAATGGGTGGCTACTATTTAAACATTGTAGCCATTATAATGGAACTGTAGCCACTGGATAACTGAATATTTTCTCTTTTGCACTAAATTATTAATTTTTTATGAACAGTTATAAATAATCAAAACATAACGTTTGGAATTTGGGTTGTACTCCCAAAAAGTTATCACGTATTTATTTATAGCCTTATAGTTATTTAATACTACATAACAAAAAATAATTATAAGGAATTATAAATTGGATTAGCAAGTATATTTATATACTTATAAATTACTAAAATTAAAAATATAATTTATAAAATCGTTAGTATCATACAGTATGCCTTTTATATTCACTTTCATTTCCACTATTCGTTCAGTGAGTGGAATAGTATAGTTTCATATTTTTGTTTTATTTTTTATTAGCCTTTATAATATATTTTTGTGTTTTACAAGGAATATACCTAACTGTCCTCTACAAAAGCATATTCCTCCACTCACTCAAATCTTTAGAGTTTATTTTGATCGAAACAGATCTATAGTTAGATTTTATTTCTTGTTATGAACCTTGAACTCTTTGGTGGCTTGGACTTTACCAGAGGCATTTCTTAACTTGTTTGTACATCCACACTGTTTAATAACCATTCATTTCATAAAATGAGTTTAAAATAAATGGATGTATAGATAAATTTGTCTTGTCTAATTATGTATTTAAATAATATCTGCACTCTTTGTATGTTCTAAAATATCCTTTATAACTAATTTTTATTTTAGGAAAATATATTTTGGTTATTTTAATTAATATTTAGAAAGTAAGTGACAGTTAAAGATTGATAAAAATAATTAAGGACAAACTAAGAAGAAAACATTAATACAATTAGTTCTAAAAACATACTATTAATATACTACAAAGTTGCCTATATGTCCCTTTGGTAATACAGGGTGATTACTCTCACTATATCACATGAAATCTGTATATCATTTTATTGTGGTTCAAATGCTGAACTTTAGTACATTTTTACATTTAGTACTTCTAAAACTTACTACTATCATTTGAAATAATAAATTATAGTGTAAATACTGTGGGAGTGGGTTAATCTAAATAGTTGGGTAAACATAAAAACGTAATAATGATCACTTAAATTAAATAATTAAACAATTTAACTATCGCATATTCTGTTTTATAGAAAAAACAATATCTACTTAGTTATTTCAATTGATCAGATTTGTTTGGGTTTTATTGTTTCATATGCAGACAACTAAAGTGTATAAAGGCAAAATAAGTATTATTAAAATATTTTACAACAAATAAAGTTATCAAAGAATTATTGCTTGATGAATAAAACAGTCTAATATACTTTATTTGAAGACAGCTAATCAGAAAATTGTCCATTCTGGTGTAAAGAGATAAGAGAGTTTGTAAAGTTTCTGTCACAAAGTTTGATTTATTCCAATCTCCTTCATGCTGAAATAATTTCTTTATTCTTACTCCAATTATTTGGTGGATAATTACGCATTGTACAGAAATAAAAATATTAGAAGTAAGATAAAATTTTTTCATATTTAAGAGTCATTTTATTTCTATAATAAACTACTTTTAAAAATCAATCTACCTAACAAATTACAGTGTTGATATATATATATATACTTTATAGTCTTTTATATTTGAAAGTTTTATCTGAAAAAACAAATATTACTTAATATTGTAACTCTATACAAGCAATATATATTAATATTCTAAAGGGGATGTGTTAAGGTATTTCGATTTGTAAAAATATCACTGAAAGCTATAACTATAGACTTGAGTGTCAACTGTGGTAAGGTGACGTTACGTCTCTTTCCAACTCCAAGAGGGGGTAGGCTGACTTGGTCAGCCTACGATAACTAGCTACTTAACTGCTTTCAGTTATCCATAAGTTAACTTATACCTAGTATTTAGTAATATTTGTAGTAAATTGTAATTTAACAACTAACTTAATTGCTAAATGTTGATATAATAGTTTTTATATTATATAGTTGATTTTTATACTTTATAGTTCATAAATACGATTTTAAAATTATACACTAAAATGCATATTACAAGAATATAAAGCACTAGATATTCAAATATTAAATTTATTTTATAAAATTTTATGATTAAATCTATATAAATGAATCACCACTCATTCATTAATCACGAAGTTTCTGGATTCACTGAACGGATTTTGATACAATATTAAGATAAGTTGGCTTCTGTATCATAAAAACCGACTAAGAAAGGATTCTGGACATTTAATTTTTAAGTGGAAAAAAGCCCCCGAATTGTATTTTTTCCCATAAAATTATAATTGGCAATAATTATATCAAACAATTTATTTAATACAGCTGGTACAAAAAAATGGACGATAAAAATTTTATATCTACATAAATTAATGAATTATTTTCAATCTATTAACAAGTAAGTTTTATTTAAATTATATTTAGTTTTAAGTAAATATTTCTTTTTTGAAGTATGTGTAATTAAAGTTAACGTGGACATTAATTTCCTAATTTTTATTACAACTTAGAAATTGATTTCTTGTCTTTTTTCAAGACTTATTCTTTGTTGTGAATATATTCGTAGATGCGAGGATGTTCTTCCCATGTGATCGAGGATCTTGCACCTGGTTATGGTGCACGCTTATTTTATTCCTTATTTTTTATTGTTCAATCCTGTTCATTCTACACCTATCCTACAATTCCTTGTGCTTCTCTGTCAGGTTCTATTATAATGACTGATTCTGATGTGTCTATTACAGAGCTCCTACCCAGCCTCAAGAGAGGAAGGTAAACACGAATGAAAATGTTTACAAACCTAAACTTAGAGATGCCGCATCGAGACATCCTTCAAACAGCCCTGATAGAAATAGGAGAGCTTTCGAAACATTCACTGTTGCGTGTATATTTACCCAACTTAATTGACTTTTAAGGTTATATTTATATTCCTAATAAAATACTTGTTCTGTAATTTACAGCATTTAATTAGAAATGATATTTTACTTACCAAGTTATATAACATATAAATGTATTTTGAAGAATTATGTGATTATATTTTCAAAATTTATAATTCCTTAAGCTGGGTTTTTCTTAAAATCATGACATAGGATGTGGAACGTGTTACTTTCCTTAGAAAGGAAAAACTACAATTTTATGAAAAATCCATAAAACTCTTGATGGTAACGTAAACGAGATAAATGCCTTAAACACCTGTTTTTCTTAATATTTATGTACCTAGTACTCTGTGTATGAGTTCTTTTATTTGAAATACTTATAATGTGATTTAAATGTTCAGTGCCCTACCTTCAAACTGCAAAAATATTTATCACTACTTTAATCAATATTTTATTTACATACTAAGGGGACACCCATGCACGCTTCGCGTGCCAACACTGTCACGAGCGCAGCGAGTACATAATTATATAAAGAGGTGTTTAACTGGTAGATTATGTAAAGAAAGAATTAGTATAACTATTTATTGTTAGATTTCACTTATAAACTCTCACTACATTATATCCAGTAGCACATTTAATCTAAATTAAGATACATAATAGGCTAGAGGGGAAGAGCCTTGTAAATCCTAGCCTATAGACAAACCACTAAACTACACGTGGCCATGTTAACACTCCCCACAGTCCTTTACCACTACTGTGTTTACAATTGGCATTTATCTATAGTGCAAACCCTACTACAAGTATTGCGTTTGTAATGTCCAACTGTCAGGAAAAAAAAAAAAAAACATTTCAGATGAAGTTTTAGTTGCACTGTTTTACAAATACTACCACTCATTTTAAAGTACTAAATATGTCAACTATACAGTATTTATTTTAACTTGTGTTACAAATATGGTGTTTTATATTGTGTTTTAAATATTAAATGTTTGAAATATTTTTCAATCTTGGTTAAATTATAGATTGAGTAAAATTAATGAACCAGATTTTTAAATCTTATTTCTTAACACTTACTAATATTCCAAAATTATTTTTAGTAGAATACCATAGTATATCATATGTAACCATTTATTTACTAATAAAATAATATAGTATTGCACGTTACGTGTATTAAATAAGTTTTAAATTATTGTAGAATAATAACTATAATTATACGTATAATAACCCAAACACATTTCACCGCGAAGATTATTTTATAGTTATAACTATCTCGGTAAATTTAGCATATTTTATCAAAATTAATTTAAAAGGATTATGATTTCACCATCAATACAACAAACACATATTGCAGATGTAAAATATTGAGATTCAAATTTTATAATTAAATATTGTGGATATAATAACATTTGTAATACAGTAAGTACATTATGTTTGACGCAATGGAGTATACGTCTATTAATGGCTTCCACTCATGCTAGTAGTCAGACAGGATGGATTCAAACATACCTCCCCTCAAATCCGGATACGATTTGAAATCCAGCTGATAAGCAGCTTGTGACTGATACAAACGGCAAACCCACTAATAATTAATTCAGCTTACATTTTAGATTTAGATTTATGTGTGTGTGTTATTTATGTTATTGATTAGCTATTAAGATTTGAAGTAAAATGTAGGTAAAGTTATAAAGCAAATAAATTATAATGCGTTATTTAAGTGACACATCACATATTTAAGGTGTTAATCACACAAGGATGTTTTACGTAGCAAGTTTTGCAAAATGCATTGCTATTACATATACATCTATTTTATCTTATTTTAACGTAACAGTTTATATAAACTGGTATTAAATGTTATTTGAATCTTTTAATACACTATATTAATCTTCTCTTAATTTAGTGAAATAGTTAAAAATCAAAATTTTTTAAACTGATTACTTATACATCAACATTATTTCAAGTAATTTATAATAACTGAGAAAAAAATATTATTATTATGATAGAATATAGAATGTTGACATTGGCCATCCATTATTTTAAACACAATTTTAATTATACTGTTGATTGGTAATTTTGGAGAACCTATTAATATAATTGTGATAATAAGCAGAGTAATTTATTAGTTCCTATGTTATAATGGTATAGAAATATTTATTTTTACTAATTACACTATTTTAAAATCATCGTATACATATAATCGAAAGTAAACACTAAACAATATTTAATAAGTGAAGAACTGAGCTTACATTTTACAAAATAAAAAATTTACTACGCAATTTTTTTTCAAATACTTTTCTTTATTCTAAACTGTATTACGTGTTATATCCATTTACTATACACCATTATTAGAAAAACCGTCATATAATGAAGTAAATGCTATAACTATCCATACATTAATAATATATTTATATATCATAGCTTCTAGAGGGTATATACTTTCTAAAAAGGCAACAAAACACAAGGAAAAAAGTTATTATTAGGTGAGATAAATAAGAATGTTTTCCAACATGGCGAACACATATAACAACTAGTTGAAAATGTCTATAACCCTGTAAGCGGCACATTGAACCATGTAAACGTAGACATAACGTTGCCTACTAATTTGTAAAGATTGTAAAACGTTAAACGTACTATAATGATATTGTTGTTAACAATAGATTTGCTAATGGAAGTAATTATAAATAGGATTGACAGATATTTTAATTATATATCTTAAATTATTTAAAAAATATAAATTCAAATGGATATATAACTTTATTTGTTTGGTGATTATTTATTTAAGGTTTTGTATATTTATTAACTGATACAAAAAAACAATCAATTATTTTATGCTTCATTACATTATTGTCAAGCTCTATTTCATATTAGGTTTTATGTTCGTTTTTTTTAGTATTAACAGCAAGTCATAATAATAAATGGGTCCCTGAATACTTATTAGAAACGTCTCTATAATATTCAGATATTTGTTATATATAATATTCTATAAATGAATGAACATTCCCCTGATATATTAAGTTTTTTAAATGTTTCTTTGAAAACAATACTATGTATACTAATTTAAAACCAATTTATAACAGTGAAGTGCGATTTATACTTTGAAATATAATAATAAGAGTTATTATAGAATACATAGATTATATATAATACTTGGATAGTAGTATTTTACTTGAAACACTACTTCCATGTTTACTTTAACATGTCATTGTGTACAACGTGTATGAAGAATGATTGTAAGTAGAGTGCATGTAGGCAGGCTGACGTATAAATGTCACTCCGTATTATTCACAAGAGACCTGCCTTTGTTTATGTTGTCGGAAACAAGTGGCTTTCCTGCTTTGTCTTTTCGTCTCTACACGGTCGAGTGTTATAATGTGTGGTATAAAACGTTTCAACACAACATAATTAATATTTTATATATATTTACGCAAAATAAATATACGAATTACATACGGTAATAGGTAGCGATGGTTACTACAATATGGAACGTTTTCTTTAATAAGAATAGCTAGAAATTATTTTTACTTTATCTTTATTTTTCAAAATCAGGAGCAAGTAATAAATCCTTCAACTGTTGTTGTTTGTTGAAATTTAATTAAACATGATCTTCAATAAAATAAAAACATAAATTTCTTCTTTGGATATTTAAGTTAAAATTTAAAAAATAATCTTTTAAACTTTTCTAAAGATTAAATAAATTTAAGAGATAAAAATAAAGGTTTAAAATTAAATTAAACCTTTCATTGGTTCAAATAATAATAATTTAATTGTTTCTTATAACTCAAGATTATATTATTTTCTTTAATTCTGTAAATTTTGACTTTATTATTCTATGTGTGACTTTATGTATGATCCTTTGAATGACTTTATGAGTGATTCTATGATTCTGCCTCAGGAATCTGAATAACCAATATTATAATTCTCTCACCTTCTGGACGGACTTGTGTATGACATGCTGAAACCCACTACCTTACAATTGCCTTAATGAAGGTATTCCTTTTCTAAACTATAACACATTCCTGCAGTTTCATTCGTCACAAATCCAAAACCTCAACTACACGATAGAAAACTATATCACTCTCACAATCTAATTCCGTTGTGCCAGTTATATCTTGAAAGATGGTGGGAGTAGGGTTACTTCTTGACTCTCCAACCTCCTATTTTACGACCAATTCCATCGACGGATGTACTTATGTTAGGGACTTCCTATTATTCTATAAGTAGCTCAAGAGTCTTCTAGTACTCGGCTATTTGGATGATTCTTCGTACGGTTGCCATTCTTGTTTCCTGTCAGGAACTGTGTATGCATTCTCCTGAATACAGTCATCTGTTGACAGCATCAGCATTCCTCTGACAAGTTTCAGCACTGTGAACTGTCACAATCACAATCTAACAACATTACTGGTAAAAATTAAATTATATATACGTAATCAGTAGTACAACACTATCTTATTATACAATCGACATAGAAGAATAACACTCAAGATGGAGAACCTGTCAGATGTTAAAATCAATTGGGAGTTTTATGTATCGTATGTATATTTAGATTTATTTATTTACTTATAGAATTGTCGTAGTGAAGTTTTTTGGAAGATTTGATTAGTTGCATGTATGTTTCTTGTATAATTAATAATTTTAAATTATAGAAATATCAGTAAAATCAATGTTACCAACTTATGAAAAACAAAAACCCATTTTATATTTAGGACAAATTTATATATTATTATTGGTTTTATATGACTACATGTTTTGAATTATAAAATATAAATGACAACAACAATTTAAATTACTAAACAAAGAATTAGTATAAATAAAAATGCATAGTGAATGGTTTTTTTATTATTGTCTTAACATTTATTTTTATTTTATGGTTTGGGAACTTAAATACTAACATGAAATATTGAAAAATATATATAAATTATTGTTTGACTAAAAATTTATTTGAAACTGTTAAGTTCAAAAATTATAGACACATGAATGTGGTATAGACTAAAATTAAATTAATCTTGTTATTTTACACTTGTATAATGAAATAAAATGTGCATGTATATAATATATACGTCTCCTTAATATGTAACATATGAACTAGTTTTTAGTAATATTTTCAATTCGTTTTCTATCGGAATTTCCTTGTGTATGACGCCATCAACATTAAATTCCTCTACACTAATATAACATTAAACCGAACAAGGTTAAAGTTCACTTAACTCTGATGTGCAATATCAGCAAGCAATATTATGAATACTATTTAGAACATGGTTTTAAATTTATATTAAGATATTTATAAATAAATCCACTTTATTTTATTATTATTGGTGATTTTATAACTACATTTATTTCTACAACAACAACTTAAATGTTTGAAAATAGATATAATACAAAAAACCAGCATACACATTTTTTTTCTTAACTTTATACTAAAAAATATATAAATATTGGTTTACCCAAAGGGTATATATTGGTCTACCTTATTACCACTGTCCCTTAATTTTTATTTAAGAGTTTACAATGTACAGCTGAACTTCACAAGAGTTAAAATTATAGCAGTTACATTTTTTTGAAGTAAAATTAATGAACCGAACTATATTAGCCACTGTTTGAAAAAAAGTAGTGATAGATTTAAAATTTATAAACATATATTTATATTCTACGTAGAAATTAAGTTAACTAACATATTAAGATAAGGCAGTCGATTTCGATGAAAACAAGTTATGTTGGTTGGCTGCCAAAGACAAAGTACATGATGATGGAATTCCTATAATATTTTATTTGATATTTTTTTTGATATTTCATCATATAGAAGGTAAGTTCTATAAGAATTGTGTACTAATAAACCAGTATGAAAACATATGTGTCAGTACAGGCAGGAGTCAAAAGCACAGTTACAAATATTGCTGTAGAATGCCACAGGATATTGGATTTCCAACAATACAGAGGTGTGCCAACCGGACCATGTTGTTTTACGGATAAACGGAGAAGAAATGTAATACTTTGTCTATTATAAAAGCTCGGTCTAATAACTATTTATGGTTATATATAAAGTTTTTTAATAGAATATAATTGTTGGTTTTTCATATTGGTAAAATTAAATTACTACCCCTAATTATTATTGTTTTGGGCAGTTTTATCCCATTCTATATTTTATACTTACTTTGTGATAATTTTTAGAACATTTACTACTGTATTTAGTCAAGTACTTAATCTAATATATTTAATAATATTTTGTAGTATATGCCTTTATTTGTAAAATAATTGTTGTAAAATTGTTTTAAATAAAAAATAATTATAAACGTATATTTGACACTTTAGTGTTAAGTATTGTCAACCACTAAACTTTAAATATGAAGTTTGTTGTCCGCTATGTTTGTATGTTCTTCCTATTGTATCGTTTTTTGTAAAAGTCTGTAACAGATTTAAAATATTTTATAATCTTTGCTCATTTAATAATATAGATTCGTTGATATTCCATTATTTTGTTTCCTCGATAGTAAAAAGAAAACGAAAAATTAGTTGTAACAGTTATAATTGGCTGTTTCCAATTACAATAATAAGTAGAGTATACACTAACTGTTTATTTTTATATCAGTAAAACGTGTATACATTATGTTACTTTCCTTATATCAATGGTAAACGTGGAGTGAACGGTAATAATGTCAATGAGTGAAAGAAAATACATGACATAAGTTATAAATAATGTCGGCCAACTGAATATTAACCTTACTTTCGATAGTACTATAAATAATGATAACTGGTTCATTCAATATATTCAATAACATATTAACCTAATTGAACAATATACAGCATACACTCTTGTTATGACGGTTTAAATACAGTTACTGTACACGGATTTATTTTTTACAAAATAATGTTTATAAAATATTTATTTTTATTTTAGACTTTGGTGAGCTAAATGCCAAGAACTGTTTTCTAACTACAAGATTAGTTGTTTCACCAACTACCTAGTAAAACTACTAAGCACTATTGTACCATTTATGATGATTCGTTATTTGCCTAGACAAAAAAGCTTATTAAGTTAAAACTACTCATTAGGTTTCTTCAATAATGACAATAAATATATTTATTAGCTTATCCCTTCCTATTAGATATTCCTAGACGATTCTATTCCTATTATATTATATTCCAAATATTCCTATTAGATGGTTTATC
Source organism: Stictocephala bisonia (assembly GCA_035578905.1). Classification (NCBI taxonomy): domain Eukaryota; kingdom Metazoa; phylum Arthropoda; class Insecta; order Hemiptera; family Membracidae; genus Stictocephala; species Stictocephala bisonia. The sequence continues at coordinate 1,187,916 of JAQJVL010000114.1, read as the reverse complement.
TATTATAGGTGTATATAATCAAGGCTTATACTCTCTTCGATATATTGAGAGATAGTGAGAGATATGGTAGCACTGCTTTTATTTCTAAAATAGTGGCGATTTCGTTTGTTTAGCAATAAGTGTATGGATAATTTTGTATTGAACCAATTTATAGCAAGAAAAAAACTAAAAATAACTGTATAAATATATATTAACTATTGTATGGAAAAAAAGGAAGTTCTAATCATGGATTATAAATTAATGTTAACTAATCCAGAAGCCTTCTTGGTTGAGGAGTACAACAGTACAGTGTATTTTGGTGAAAGGTAAACATCGAGGGTCGACGGTTTTTGAAGAAAATTACAGACATTAAGTCAAGTGCTTTCCAAACATCAATCGGTAGTAATTTTCTACTTTCAGTTATAACCTAAAATTGTTTCCTAGTTAGCAGTTTATATTTAATAAACCAGTATAGATTTATGTTTTACCTGATTATTAAATATTAAGTAAAAAGTTTTTAGAAATTTGAATTTTGCTGTTAGCTTTAGGGTTGAAATATTCAAAGGGATAAACTGCTATTAAATGATGTATAGAAAGTAAACAAAATACAATGTTTTCAACAGGATAACATTACAGTATTACAGCGAATGCTTTAATAAATAATAACAAAAAAAGATACTTAAATATATTAATACAGAATATCATCGTCAGTCATCTATATACATAAAATCCAATGTATGTTTGTTTGTCTGTCTATCCTTTATGCGCTACCAAACCGTCCAGCCGATCGCCATGAAACTTGGGGAAGTTGTTCTATATACCCCAGGGAAGGTTTCTGTCCTATTCCCGTTTCTTTAATCCCTCAGGGCTCCATCCCTTGGACTTCTATAGTTTCAATGTTAATCAAATAGCAGGATGCATGAAGGTATAATAAGTCAAATATGAAAAGAATATCAGCTGTGAGTTTTAAATATGTCAAAATTATACTGTTTATATTTTTATGTTTTGATTTCTTGTGAAGCTATATTAATTGATTGATTTATTTGATTAAAAGCTGTTGAATAAAAAGAAATAGAATATAATTGTGGTAGGCAAAACTTTCAAAATTAAAAAAATTGAGTACAGTAGTAAACTACACAAAACATCAGCTGTTTAAATTGGATACTGTGTAAACTGAAAGGTTGCTGCACATTTCAATGATACAATCAAAACTCAATATTATGACCGGCGAAGCGGGCGGGTACAGCTAGTATTAAATATAAGACAAAACAAAAAAATATAATATAGACTATCCTAAGTTTAAGTAAACTGGCTTAGTATTGTTATGAAACTTTTATTTTGAATGTTTGTTTTTTAATCGATTCATGTAAAGATGAACGTTTTCAACACAGCCCCCATAATACGTCTATCATCATGTGTAGGTGCTATTATCATTTATTTGCAATTTTTTTACATTGGTAAGAGATGCTATTTTTCATGTGTCTTGACACCAGTAATAAAATATCCGATAATATACATATGTTACTTTAAACCTTTATATTATTGTTTATTTATTGTTATAAAACAGTAGAATATTTTATAATACTCAAAAATAGTAATCCAATTATGCCAACAATTTTTGGTTTTACTCCAATAATTGTTTTTATATAAAAAAAGTTTTTCAATGATTCAATAAGTAAAATTTTTATTTTGCAAGGCTTTTCGTTAACAAAGATAAAATAATGTGCCATGACCAAGCATTTATTTACTGATGAAAGGAAATCGTTTTGTTATTAGTGTTTTATTGACTGTCTTACAAATAAAAAATACAGAAGTAATACACTATAGCATATAAAAACATAAATACGCCATTTCTACTGAGTATTTGTTATTGATATAGTTTTAAAACAACTTACCTCAAATTTGTCAAATAGCGACTGAGAATATTTCATATAAACGAACATGAGAATTTAAAATACTCCGTATGGCATTTAATCATTGAAAACGTAAATGATGTAAATAAAATGAGAACAAACACGACATATGCCCATAACAATTGTTTGCAAACACTTTGAATGATGACTAAACCCAAGGGGGAGAACCCATATCTTCCGGAACGTCTCGACCTCAGAGTCGAGTTTGTATGCTTCCTATGGGAAATTACAAACCTACCTTCATAGTATAACTTCTTCAGAGATAAGATATACCAAACCAATTGTATTGATATTGTTTTCATCGACATAATAAATTAAACGAAACATTACTTAATCATATTTTGTAATTGTAATAAAAAATTATAGTAATATGAGTACTAAAAATTAAACTATATCGTACGATATATTAGTAGTACTAGATAGTTATCGCTATCACGTTGTTGCAAGTTTGTAATTATATAATTTTATTGTAACGTCATCTGAGTTATATGACAACTAGGACTTAATCGATTTAAACATTAAATGTTAATATGTGAAAGACAAAATAATGTGCAAATATAGGTTAAATAATGTTCTTACTCGGATATATTCTTGTTTAAAATTAATTTAATTCTAGTGGAAGCATGCGTTGTACACGTTTTAAAAAAAGGTAAATTGCTCCTTTGACATTTGAAAAATTTTTTGGCATAAGCTTAGAAATAAATTTTTTAGCTTAGATTTATTTACTGGTCGTAAATTAACATAAACTTTATTAACAATAGCATACTTCCGAATGAATAAACATTATTTGGAAGTATTAAGTATTTAATGATGTTAAAGTAAAATACAACAGCTTCTACTCATCTATAGTTTTGATAAATTGTTACCCTACAAATTATTTTAAGTAGGTTTTTTAGTTAGTTATACACGTTTCAATTTACCCACTCACCATAAAGTTTGTTTTTGTGATTACAAGCCTTGTATTTAGGAGTTCTTTACCTTGTATATATAATATATTGTATACGAATCTATTTTACTCTATTGACAGTCAATTTGACATATCATATTTTGCTTGTTTTTTAGATGTTAAAATATTTTATACAAAGTTTGCATATCTATGAATTTGAAATTAATGAAATACGAAAATAAGAGGTAAATACTAAGAAAATTAGGTCTACGTAGACATTAGGAACAACTGCAATTTAACTGAAATGAATTAAATTACAAGTGGCTTTATTAGGCACAGATAGAACTCCGGCGCTTTAAACAATTCACTTAGTGTGACAATCTTTGTGCAGGTAGGTAATAACAACTATTCGGTTGGAGAAAACGACGAGAGGCTGAGCTCAGTCATCCAGCAGTAACATGATCAAGGGCTTGACTGAGCTTGCACTTCCACATTAGAACTGCAGTATATTATAACTTACGACACAAACTTCATGAAGAATATAAAACTTAAATACGACGTAGAACTTAATCGATAAGTAAACATGTGTGACAATTATATTGACCTGATCATTGTTGTTCTGTATTGAAGATAAATTTGTCCTTACCTTGTATTCTACAAACATCATAAAGTATTTTTACTTTTCTATTATTATTCTATGAATTATCTATGTGAATCTCAAAAAGTCTGTTTGGAGAAAGTCAAGTTGAAAATATGTCTTTGGTTAACTCTTACATTCAAATTTCAATAAACGTCACGCTATTTTTACTGTATAAACAGCAAAAATGTATAAACAGCTATTTAAACCGTTCATTATACATTTTCGTTTTAATTGTAATATCGTAACATTAACTAGCCAGAAACATTTGTTTCGGTTATGTATTTCCTAGAAATACACTAGGAATTGTTAATTCAAATAAGTTATAATATTCAAGTAAACATTTTAAAATATAATTCTCCAGCCTCCTCAGATGTTGTAGGTAAATATTTCGTCCGCATAAAAACACTACTCTCTACCTTTAATATGGAGTATATACGAGTATTTTTTTAAAACCATTAATTAAAAGTTGTATACTGTTTTCCTTATACAATTCATAGGATTGTTGTAATTTATTATTGAACGGCTTACTTAAATGAATATGTTGTGCGAAAAGGAACGTGACCCAACAGTGTTATATATATCATATCGAAGGCAATTATTAATAATACATATATATACTTATCTTCTTACAAGGAACTATTTTTACATACTTACTTAAAGAGTGGTGTAGGAAAAACTAACCTTATTGATCGTTCTATCTTCGTTTCTAAATTAAGTAAAAGCAATAAGAATTACTTTCTAATACAAATTTTACGTATGTCATTTGTCAATTTATGTCACAATTGACTGCATAGTATGTGGTAGAATGTATGTCAGAAAGGTATATGTATTAGCTAAAATGTTTTTTGAATAGGAATTAAAAGAGGTACTTAATAAAATTCTAATATTTTTTTATTTCAGAAATAATTAATTTATATATCTAATAAATTTAAAACGAAAATGTACACACAACTCATCCTGACATCACAACTTCACCCACAAACCATCATTATATGCCTTAAACACGATAAAATATAAAAGAACATCTATCACTACACTCTTAATATACATTTTATAAATGGATGGAATGTATGCTGAGATGTAAGAAACGAGTTTAAAAACAATTAAGTGTATAATAAATGTTAATTAAATATCAAATTTATTAAATAGTAATTTTATATTTTGTTGCAAACAATAACTACAGTACACAAATTTATTACAATACAAGTACAAAATGCACGAATATTATGGTGATCGATTTGGGTAAACCACGCTCACCTTCCTCAGACCAAAGGTATTCACAAAATAATGGAAAATGGTGTTCAACAACAATCTATAGGTCTATGATCACGTGACCCCATTGGCTGGAATCGTCAAAATGGCGGCTGCTGCGATATTATTGGTTAATTCCGATTGTCTGTTACTTCTCTTCTTTTATTCACTGAAAATACATTATTAAAAACTATTTCGGAATCAAAATTAACCTGTTCATTCGATAATTTATCACGATCCTTACATTTTTCTTTAAAAATAAATAACTCTTCCCAAGCATTGATAATATGACCCTTCTTACAAACTTTTTCATCTATTTTATTCAAACTGTGGGTACAATTCAGAAGGTGTTTAGCTACATTAGATCTTTCAGGTTTCTTATTTTTAAAAGCAGAGACATGGTTTTTATATCTTCTGTTAAAATTTACAGTCTGACCTATGTAAAACATATTACAATTATTACATTTAATCCTATATATTCCTGAATTATTGAATTTATCTTCACTTTCAATATTCGGGTGTAAAATGTTGGACATAGTATTACAAGTCTTAAAAGCTACTGATAAATTTAATTTCTTTAATCTATTACCAACTCCTTGTGTAAATGGTCCATTGTAATGGATGGACTTCTTTTGTTCGTTATTGGATTTTTCTTTCATAAGTGTTGTTCGTATTTCGTCTTGAATTTTATTTTCTATTTTCTTTTTTATTCTACTTCCTATTTCATCAATTATTGATGCCTTTGATCCATTTGCAATAGCTATTGATTTTATTACATTTATTTCCCGTTTTCTATTTGCAACACTTAATGGTATTGAATACGCCCTATATAACATACTTCTGAAGCTAGCTGTTTTGTGAGACGGGGGATTTACAGAACTGTTATTTATTGTACAATTGGTTTGGTCACTGTATATGTACCAACACGTATTATGCTAATTAAAAACTATTTTTACACAATAACTGTAATATTTTATGAATGTAGACAGGTAAAACTATTATAAATATTATGAAATAACAATAGAAGTAGATTTATAACCCTTTAAATTTATAAAATTAATCCAAACAATATATTTGTCCTTAATAATTTCTAATATATACAGTGAGTTCATTAATTGTATACTTTATGGTTTTAAATGTCTCCACCATCATATATTGAAAGACAGGTATATGACAATTGGTTTTTGTAAGTTTCCATTTATTCATTAAAATGTATATAACTGTTGTGTTATATGCTTGGAAAAAGCTAAACCCCATCCGTAAAGCTCTTTAAGACCCACCTCCTGATTCTATGTATGCTAGCAAATCCCTCTTTAAAAGAGCACGGAGGGCACTCTGTAACTATGGGATCAATTGATTGGATATACTTTAACACATAAAAAGACTTATACTTTTTAAGTTGTATTTTACAGCATTGTGTGTATATATATAATTACCACACTATTATAATTTATCTTATGATTATATCCTTGTAATTAATAGTTAATAATTGCTGAGCAAAATGTATTAATCTTTACAAGAACACAATTCAAAAGTCCGCTGACAGCACATCGAAAGGAAGCTTTGATTTCTCTCAAACCACTCTCTTAGCAGATTTGTCTCCTAAACAGATCCCATTCACACCTGACAAGGTATTATTGGTCACTATTTATCAGTAACGTACTTGCATTTTTATACCAACATATACACAATATATACGGATATAGGCTGATTGTCAGTACTTTTTACATTATATTGAATGAATATTTTATGTACTTTTTAGTGACAATGCTCTAAATTTAGTTTTTTGACGAGGAAATAGGAATAATTATCTTACTTGGAAAGAATGTATACATACACTTCATAAAAGACGTAGACCATGTGTTGTCATAATGAACAAGCTAGTAAACAAACTTAGTACAGCAGTAGAAATACTGTAGACAAATCTCTGTTCGAGTCTATTATGAGATATGGAATTACGATATGGAGAACTGCAGCAGACACTCATATTAACATTATTACTAATCTTCGAAACAAAAGATTGAAAACTCTGTATAAAAATGATATAAGATTAGGTCTGGTCACAGTAGATAGTAATCAGCAATACAGTGTTGTAGGAGAACTTTCTCCTAAAGGACTTTATATTTTTGTATGCTACTTGAGATTTATTGTAAGTATGAATTTAAAAAAAGAACCATAAGACTACGTACTACTAGAAATGTTCTAAAATATACTACACATATCCATAGAACAGTATATGCAGAAAGGATACCAAACTATGTTCTTCTTTATGTATATAATATTTACATAAGAAGATGTAAATGTTATAGCTTGAATGACCAATGAGATAGAAAACCTAAATAATTACATAACTTTCAAAAAAGCTACCTATCAGTGGCTAATTACTGGAATAAATAGGCCTAAAGATGATTGAAATACTGCTGTAATTGCGTTATATACTAACATCCCTGAGTAATAAGTTGATATATCCCATTGTATAAAATTAACAGAACAACTCACTGACATATACATTATTTCATGTTATTTCACATAATCACTGCACTATCACACTAATTTAACACAGAAAAAATCACCCTACAATATTGTTTGAGTTTGTAGCTTCACAAATACAGGTTAATATAGATTATTTCTTTTGTAAAATTATCATTCATTCTTACAGATTGTTTTGAAGAAACGTTGCACTGAAAGGGACTATTTATCATAGTTACACAGCATAGATAAACATTGACACAGAAACGAAAATACCAACAATTGTACCAAACAATAAATATGACTTTAACACATCAAATACCCTGCAATGTTCAATTAATTTTACAAATTAAACATATATTCATTTTAGAATTCAAATACTATTTTTAATAATTAAATTACTTTAAGAAAACACGTTACGGTTATATAAATTTTTTTATTTACAGTACAAAATTAAAATTTAACCACTGCCGATATAAGTGTTGTTGAGGGAATGGGGCATAGAGTAGAGAACAAGAATATTTTGTCAATAAGGATAAAATTATCTACAAACTTTCACCTAGCGTATCTGTTTTAGCCAAATTCCGGAGTTATTGTATTCATTCGTTGTATTGTAATGCATAGTTATGTCATATTATAAGCTGCATTTTAATATATTTTCTAAATAGGTGCCTTCCCTAAACCACCCAATAATATAAACAGTTTTTCTAAACACCCTGTATATAAGTTATACATTTTTGTAAAATGTTAAAATACAAATTGTGAAAGTCAATTTCAGATAATATATGTATACGTTTCAATCTTGAGCCTTTTATTATAGAATACCTTTATTTGGGTCAGGCAGTTTATGGCAATTTTAATTTACTTTAATTTAAGTTTGGTTATAATTGGAATTTTAGTGGAAATTCTTCCTGAAAACGTATATAATTCATATACACAGAAGTGTTATATACTTCATTAAAACAAATATTATATCATCAAATCCAGTGGAAAACGTGTCTTAGCTTGATTGAAGATATGAGATAAATGTGCCATTGGCTGGTCACATTGCTCTTTAACAAATACCAGTAAATTAATGCATTTCAAGTTTGTAGGAATCGGTTTATTAAAGTCAATATAGTTGCACAAATAGTGATAAACTGGACATATAGCTCAACCAACAAAGATTAACAGGTATGTCTGACTTGTTTACATTCACTTTATGGTGATATTACTAATAATACATGTTTTTGAAGTTATACTTCTTTGCGCCCGTTAGACACTTTGGGATGGGATGTTGGTCGAGAAACCGCGTCACGCTGAAAAGTAAGAAAAGATTTTTAAGAACTATCGATTAATCGATTGTTCATCGAAGAAATTTAATCGAAGAAATTACTGATAACGATAATATAGGTGTATAATATAATAATGAAGTCACGTATAATATATTGAAGATAAATATATTGAATAATATTGAAAAATGTCTTATATTTCATTTATATATCCTGTCTGTTTGTGTGCGTGAGTGGGTGTATGAGAATGGCCAAAGAAGTATAACTTCCACCGTGTGGTCCGACGCACACCCAATTTTTTTTTTTAACCTACTTTATATAGTAGGTTATGCAAGTTAGTTAAACCTACTATACTAACCACATAGTGGTAGCAGATGAAAACATAATATAACTGTCAATAAATAATTATAAATTTAATTAAAATATATTATATCACAATAATCAACAAATTCAAAAAACTGTATATGTATTACTATACGTAATGTCAATAGTTAACTTACTTTAAAACAATCTTCATTGTTATTTCATTAAATTTACGTATAATTATAAAACGTAACATAACCTACAAAGTAAATAAAAAGAACAATCTTACGATCCAATACATTGTTCTCTGTTACATTATATTGAAAATAAAAACAGCTGACTGAGGAGACCTGTTTTTGGAAAGCCACGACACACAAAATTCGCTGTACAAAGAAACCCCTATTAGAACTCTCACTCACTCAGTTAACTGCCTTTGTGCCAGGCTTGCTGACCCAGCTACAGTAAAATGTTTTTTACGAACGATAAGTGAACAAAAACTATATTAGTAATTTTGACAAGTAAGTAAGATATATAGAAAAAGCTACTTTTTAGGAAAAGTGAAAACATTGTTTCAATAAATGGTATAAATAATTACGTGGTTCTTTATTTTTATTGAATTACTAGTAATACGTTTTAAAATGATATGTATTCTAAAATAATTAAATTATCAAATATCCAACTAAAACGACTGTTCTTTTTGTAATACTATTTTATTTTTATTATTTAGTTTTAATAGAATTATTGCTATTACATAAAATATGATAACATTTGTTATATTTTCTTATAAAGCAAAGTTAGTTCCATTTTATATACTTCTTATTATTCCTATTGGTGGCATAGTGCTATTACACTCATAAAACTAAATTTAGGCCAGATAGTATAAAAAGTTGCTTTATTTTCGTAGTATGTTGGGTACATTTTGTAATTTATATTTTGTGAAATGTTAAGTTTATGTTATTAGTAGATAACTAATGGAAAATAAAATGATATTTTGCTAATTATGAACATAGTTTTGTCGATGGATTATGAAGACGGCAAGTTTTTAATGTGTAATTTAATTCTGATTCTAAATAAAAGATCCTAATTCGTTATATAAACTGTTTATATTTCAATATTGTTTTATTCCTTTAATAAAACATTTGTTTTTGGTCTAAGCACGTCATATATTTTACTTTTCTAATCCTGGATAGTTTTAAATTGTGAAATAAATATATTTTCGTTGTTGTAAGGTACTAGCCTAACTACCCATTTAAAACAGGTAACAAACCTACAGATAATGTCGGATACAATAGAAAAGGCGTTTGTAGCACACATTCTATATGCTAAGTTAGTGGTCATCACTGTCTAAGTACTTCAAATATTAAATATGACAAATGAGAATGAGGTCTATAAATCCATTATGATGATTAAAAGTAATGCAATTGGGGCAGACAACATTTCTATGAAGTTATTAAAAGTTGTAATCCCCGCAGTTTTACCTGTTATCACGACAATCCTGAACAAATCACTTGCAACCTCAATATTTCCATCTGCCTGGAAATCAGCGATTGTTCGGCCAATCGCCAAGACGTCCTCTCCATCTTCTCCATCTGATTATCGACCAATCAGTATCTTACCTGCGCTCTCTAAATGTCTTGAGAGGATTGTTCACCAACAAGTATGTAATTGTCTTTCTAGTAATGATCTTCTTAGTAAGTTTCAGTCAGGTTTTCGGAGAAATCACAGTACCACCACTGCACTTCTATATATCACTGAGGATATTCGAAAAGCTATGGACATCAGACAAGTGACATTGCTCACTCTGTTTGATTTTTCTAAAGCGTTTGATTGTGTCTATCATCCACTGCTCAAAGTCAAACTTTCTTATCTTGGTTTCTCGTCTGACAGTATTTCCTGGTTTGAGTCCTATCTGACTGGCAGGCGTCAGCATGTACATGTGAATAACGAATACTCTAATTGGGGAAGTGTAACCAAAGGTGTCCCTCAGGGCTCTGTACTTGGACCTCTACTGTTTACTTTGTACATCAATGACTTGTCCAACAGCATTTCTCACTGTAAATATCACCTTTATGCTGACGATTTACAAATATACTCTCACGTTGATGTATCAGACTTAAATGAAGGGGTTATTAGAATGAATTCTGACATTAATTCTATTGGTGACTGGGCGTTCAGGCACATCTTAAGACTGAACAACAACAAGACTCAACCTATTATTATTGGACATAACAGACTGATGGCACAGATTGATCTTGATACAGTACCCCGTATCTCTATTAATAATAATTCACTTAACTACTGTGACAAAATTAAGAACTTGGGACTCCTTATGAATACTACACTTACATGGTCTGATCATGTATCTTTAACATGTAATAGGGTTTTTGCTGGTATTCACAGAGATATTATAACGGTTTACCTTTAGATGTTAAGATTATGCTAGTGAAAACTCTTGTATTTCCCCACTTTGACTACTGCGACATTGTCATCAATGACATGCCTACCCATCTTTCTGATAAACTTCAACGAGCGCAGAACTACTGTCTACGTTATATTTTCAATCTCCGTCGAGATGAACATATCACTCCTTACTTCAGACGGCTAAATTTACCAAAGTTACTTGAGTACAGAAAGGTCAACATTTTATCTTTACTGTACAACGTTCTTCAATCCAAAATCCTTCTTATTTAGCTTAAAATTTTGTGTTTAACTTCAGCATAAGTAATTCGGGACACGCGTCAGGGATCTTCAATGTTAACTATTCCAGCTCATCGAACAGCACTTTACAATAGATCTTTTACTGTAACTGCCTGCAGATTGTTGAAAAAACTTGATCCTTCAACTCGAAATATTTATAGTCGAGCTCGGTTTGTTGCGGCACTAAGGGAGCATTTCATTTCATTTCATTTCATTTCATTTCATTTCATTTCATTTCATTTCATTTCATTTCATTTCATTTCATTTCATTTCATTTCATTTCATTTCATTTCATTTCATTTCATTTCATTTCACTTCATTTCACTTCATTTCACTTCATTTCACTTCATTTCACTTCATTTCACTTCATTTCACTTCATTTCACTTCATTTCACTTCATTTCACTTCATTTCACTTCATTTCACTTCATTTCACTTCATTTCACTTCATTTCATTTCACTTCATTTCACTTCATTTCACTTCATTTCACTTCATTTCACTTCATTTCACTTCATTTCACTTCATTTCACTTCATTTCACTTCATTTCACTTCATTTCACTTCATTTCACTTCATTTCACTTCATTTCACTTCATTTCACTTCATTTCACTTCATTTCACTTCATTTCACTTCATTTCACTTCATTTCACTTCATTTCACTTCATTTCACTTCATTTCACTTCATTTCACTTCATTTCACTTCATTTCACTTCATTTCACTTCATTTCACTTCATTTCACTTCATTTCACTTCATTTCACTTCATTTAACTTCATTTAACTTCATTTCACTTCATTTCACTTCATTTCACTTCATTTCACTTCATTTCACTTCATTCCACTTCATTCCACTTCATTCCACTTCATTCCACTTCATTCCACTTCATTCCACTTCATTCCACTTCATTCCACTTCATTCCACTTCATTCCACTTCATTCCACTTCATTCCACTTCATTCCACTTCATTCCACTTCATTCCACTTCATTCCACTTCATTCCACTTCATTCCACTTCATTCCACTTCATTCCACTTCATTTCCACTTCATTTCCACTTCATTTCCACTTCATTTCCACTTCATTTCCACTTCAATCCCATTTCAATCCCATTTCAATCCCATTTCAATCCCATTTCAATCCCATTTCAATTCCATTTCAATTCCATTTCAATTCCATTTCATTTCATTTCATTTCATTTCATTTCATTTCATTTCATTTCATTTCATTTCATTTCATTTCATTTCATTTCATTTCATTTCATTTCATTTCATTTCATTTCATTTCATTTCATTTCATTTCATTTCATTTCATTTCATTTCATTTCATTTCATTTCATTTCATTTCATTTCATTTCATTTCATTTCATTTCATTTCATTTCATTTCATTTCATTTCATTTCATTTCATTTCATTTCATTTCATTTCATTTCATTTCATTTCATTTCATTTCATTTCATTTCATTTCATTTCATTTCATTTCATTTCATTTCATTTCATTTCATTTCATTTCATTTCATTTCATTTCATTTCATTTCATTTCATTTCATTTCATTTCATTTCATTTCATTTCATTTCATTTCATTTCATTTCATTTCATTTCATTTCATTTCATTTCATTTCATTTCATTTCATTTCATTTCATTTCATTTCATTTCATTTCATTTCATTTCATTTCATTTCATTTCATTTCATTTCATTTCATTTCATTTCATTTCATTTCATTTCATTTCATTTCATTTCATTTCATTTCATTTCATTTCATTTCATTTCATTTCATTTCATTTCATTTCATTTCATTTCATTTCATTTCATTTCATTTCATTTCATTTCATTTCATTTCATTTCATTTCATTTCATTTCATTTCATTTCATTTCATTTCATTTCATTTCATTTCATTTCATTTCTTCTGCGCTTAAAATTATTGAATGTTGATCACTAAACGTAAGAATGTATTTAAATATTTAAGTTAATGTTAGATAAATATTAAAAGTTTATCATTCTTACTTGGATATGCAGCAGAAATAACATATACTGTATTTAAAACATTTATAAAATAACCTAAACATGTAAACTGCTCAAATTATGTCTATTAGTAATTAGTTTAAAAAAAGTTAAAGATCGTCTTATTTTACCAGGCGAAGTTAGGGCTAAGAAGTTATCTCTAGCACTTAACCTAGGGACCAACGGTTAAACACGACTTCCGAACCACGGGAGAGGCAGGGCAAAAACTGTTCATAGTCATATCGGCAATAGAACCCGGACCAACTGCGTTGCAAGCCATCGCTATAGCTCCTCAGCTAGCGCTGATCTAAGATATTATTAGTCATTATATAACATTATTATAGTATTATATAAATTTTAAAATTGAAATATTGAATTGCTCAAATTAAAAGGTTGTTTATGTATTTATAATAATATTTATAACATAAATAACTCCATAAATTTTAAAACTAAATCGATTATAGGTATATATTTTTACCCAGTGGCTACTACGTCAGTGAAATTGTTCTATAGGTGAAGTAAAATATAATTTATTAAATTGTAATAATATAATTAAATATAATATAATAATATTCAATATAGTGAAATTATAATTTATATATGAGGAAACAAAATAATAAATAAAAATAGCATGAAACTGTCTATAAATATACTAAATTTGTCTTTAAAATAATGCTAGTTTAATAATAACTAAAAGCTATAGTATCGTGAAGCAGTAATTAAACATTTTGTTATGATCGACTGTACTTATCCATGGCTTTGTATGCTAACAGTAGTGTCAGACACAAATAACGATATTATTACGTTTTGAAAATAATTCCGGATTGTTTACTAAAATATCACCAGGTGCAATATCAGTTACACTGTTTCCAAGCACTGGACATTTCTAAATATTTGACGAATTGACATTACGTTTTGTAATATTTACAAAATACCTAGTTGAAAATAAAGTAAGCATTTTCATTGGCATAAAATAGTATTTTATTTGTTTGAAGAAGGTTATTAATGTTAAGCCATGAGCTGTATATTTATCAAATAGTACAATTTTGTAATAGTTCCAAGTAGCGTTTCTCAACAACGGAGACTATTTACATAAGGTGTGTTTGGCGTGGGAAGATTGACATTGAGATAGTAACTTTACAAAGTGCACATGACTGTTGACTGTCACAGGCCATAAACAAATTAGTATATAATGTGTCTAGAGAAACAATATTGCGCACAGACCACTTTTGTTTAAATATAAAATGAGCAATCAACGCAAAATTAACTTGCTGTATTTTATATAAACAAAACAACTTTGAGTGATATACAAATAAATTAATTTCGTGGCTAAAACAAATATATATATATATATATATATATATATATATATATATATATATATATATATATATATATATATTCATTATTCATTTCTAAGACGTTGATCGTCAAGGTATGGGCGAACATGAGGAGTGAATGAGTGTTATGAGTGTAGATTAACGAGTGTAGTCATTGTTACTATCTGAATTCGACTTGGTACAGAAAGGACCATCCAACATGGACACCCAAAACTTCTATAATAGTGTCAACGTCAATGGCAACCATTGAGCGGACGCCACGTTGGTAATAAGAGGACCGATCATGGAACCTATCGCCTAATATCTCCCAAACACATTTAAAAAAAATATATATATATATAGTGATGTATTTTCAACAATGTTATTGTTGTTATGTTTATATTCATATACTTTATTATTATGTCAATACAACAACCTAATGAATTATTATAATTATTCTTTTAAAATCTTAACTTTCAAAAAAAGTGTGTGTTGAGGACATACTTGAGAAATGTTACATAAATGTACATCTATTACAAAATTCAAAGTGTATCTAAATCTAATTAAGTTCAAAGTGATCCAACTACTTTACCAGTATGACAATACAGGTAGACCTAATTATTCTGGAAATATTGTAGTATATAGTAATTTATTTACATATAAAATAAGACATTTATTAATATTTCTATATGTGTATTGATCTGGAAGTCACATTAATTAACTATATTAAAATAAAACTGCACCAAAATATAAATTTGTAAAATATTTAATGTTATTGCTGTTTTAAAATAGTCACTATTATTCCAATATAGCTAGTAAATAGGATACATTAATTATAATTCAGTGCATTATGGTTTTTAGGTAGAGTGCAAAACAAATGTTTTAATTTATTAAAGTATACAATGTTAACAAACTGTATAATATATACTCAAAACTAAACTCATTAATAAAATAAAATTAAATGAAAAATACAACTGTAATATTACCTGTGAGAATATATTTTAAGGAACCTAAATAATAATATAAAATGTAATATCATAATAAAACTCAGTATATTTTTCAGCAGAATTGTTAATTGCTATATAGTTTCCAGAATATTTACTTGTGGTTAATTTATGACAATTATAAAAGGGTATATAAATATTTTCTATGACTTTTTTCTTTCTTCGTTTAAGTATTTTTTAATTATATTTCTTTAATGTCCTTACGAAAATTTACTTAAATTTAATATATAATATCCAATAAACATTTGCAATTCTGTTAGTTCATAATATTATTTTTTTTTGATAAAATGTGACATTTTCGTTTAGGCTCTTATAAGATCGGCCACTTTATCCTATACCAATTATTTCTTGAGGTATTTGTTTATAAGATAATTTATTGTGTTATAACAATATTTTAACGGTGTTTCATTCAATCAAACTCAAGAACATGGATTACCAACTCCGTATGTTTCAGTTAAATATAAAAAAAATTAACTTTTACTTATAAACTATACTTTTACCTATAAACTTCACTTTCTAACGATTAAGCTATTTAATAATTAAATTAATCATTTACATAATTAATATTAATAATGGAACAGTTTAATCTTCGTAAACCAATTAGCGTATATTGTTTTACCTTTTTAAAATCATTTTATTCCGATGAATATATAGTTATAAAATTTTTTTAAATAGTTATGACCATTCAATATCCATTTTTACAGAGGTAAGCATGATAATAAGTATATTTGAAGATAAAATTTTTAAAATAAATTGAGAAAATGTAACTATTTATGATGGTGGTTAACGTTATAGTATATAGATGACAAAATATCTAAGGTGTGGTTTTACATATTTGTACACCACGAAATTATACTTAAAACAAAACAATATTTGACATTCAGTCTACTCATTGTATTTACAACATATTTTTATAGAATACGTAAAAAATAGACAAAGTAGTTACAGTTCTTGATGATTCATTTATACAACATCACAGGCTGAAAAATTACTAAGACCACAATACTGTAAAAGGGAAGAAATTGTTAAAAATATGTTAATTATTGCAGTTGGTGGCTAATACTTTTGCTGTATAAATTAAATTTAGATTTTATGTATAACAAATTACTATTATGAGGTACGAGATTTGTATATTTTTCTTGGATATATTTTGTTAAATGTAAGTAGGGTTTTTGCAAACGACTTAAATAAAATATTGCAAAACTAGCTTACCTAGAATCTCATACAGATTTGCATGAAATAATAATTACATTCGTCACTGTAACATTCTGAGAATATGATCTCTTATTATTAGATTACTAAAGGACCTACAAAGTCTACATGTAAGCCATTTATGTAACACTGCAGTTCTAAATTATTATCGTCAAGAACGAAGACCATTTAAAGACTAACAAAACTACCGTGTGAACGAAAATATAACTATGATGTAGTATTGAAAATCAAGCTAATAGTAAAAATAAAAACAATTAAAACAAACATACCATTGAATTTCTTTCTTTTGTTTGGTTAAATATGTATAAATATTACACATTGTTTAAGTGTATCCAATAAGTTTTGCCTAATTTATTTTTGGAATTTCAGTACGTAATACATTATTAAAGGGGATTACGAAAGGTGAACCTCGCATGTCGGCTTCCATTGAGACGGTATGCAAGTACAGTCTACCAACACGTCACATGTCGGCTTCCGTTGAGACGAAATGCCATTAAAGTCTACCAAAATGTCGCATGTCGGCTTCCATTGTGACGAGATGCCACTAAAGTCAACCAACATATCGCATGTCGGCTTACATTGAGACGGGATGCCATTAAATTCTACCAACATATAGCATGTCGGCTTCCATTGAGACGGAATACCATTAAAAACTACCAACATGTCGCATGTCAGCTTACATTGAGACGGGATGCCATTAAAGTCTACCAACATGTCGCATGTCAGCTTCCATTTAGACGGGATGCCACTAAGGTCTACCAACTCGTCGCATGTCGGCTTCCATTGAGACGGGATACCATTAAAGTCTACCAACATGTCGCATATCGGCTTCCATTGAGACGGGATGCCACTAAAGTCTACCAACACGTCGCATGTTGGCTTCCATTGAGACGGGATACCATTAAAGTCTACCAACATGTCGCATGTCAGCTTCCATTGAGACGGGATGCCACTAAAATCTACCAACACGTCGCATGTCGGCTTCCATTGAGACGGGATGCTATTAAATTCTACCAACATATCGCATGTCGGCTTCTGTTGAGACGGGATGCCATTAAAGTCTACCGACATGTCACGTTATCATTTTAAATTTAAAATTCAATAAATCAAGTTACACACACTAGGAGAAATTTATTTTTTTGAAATAGCAGATATGATAAAAAAATCCTTTGCTCATAGTAACTCAAGGTGACTGATGTTGATAAAAGTCAACGTAATTAAAAAACACCCACGCGAGTTGGTTTGCGTGCTGGAAATGATAGGTGGGATTGTATATGCTTGAGGACGTTTAGTGTGGGTTTTCTACGGATAAATATCTGCAGAAAACACTTGGTTTGGTTTCAAATAACTCAAATGTTTCATTACATTTCAATTACATAAACAGATCACTATCAATGTTGTATTTGAATAGCGAATCAAGTAATTAAGCACATAATTTATTTTGCTTTGTATGATATAAATAGGATTACAATCTTGTTATATTTTGAAACCCATGATAGCAAAGTAATTACCTATTTAATACATCATTTTCATTCCTTACAATAAACATTTGCTACAATTGAATCCAGTTTCATAAATTGTATGTTTAGATGTAAATCATTTATCGTTAAATATACAAACATTTACTATAGGTACAGAATTTTAAAAAAATATGTTTTTCAAATAATTGTTGCCAAATGTTAAATAGATAGGAAGAAACACCTTTTTTACCAAAAATTCACAAAGTTTAACAATGCTTTTAATAAACTAACAGACAATCCCGTGGCCTTAATAGGGCAAGATGGTCACGTACGTTATTCTTTAACTTTACACTTCAATAAAATCATCATATAGGTCAAAATATAATAATATTGTTATTTATACTGTATTTAAATACATAACAATAAGTAACAAAACTAATCAGAATTATATTGGATCATTGCATACTAATACAGAAAACGTAATAAAACCATGACATTAGCAAAATTATTCCACTATTACATAATACATCATAGTTATTTTTATTTTATGAGGAAAGCTAGTCATATTATTGTTCATACAAAATGTATGATATTGTATTACTTCATCAATATATGTAGTCCCTTCAAAATAATATAAATGAACGTTTTGTAACCAATGATAGAATGCAACCCATCCCAAAGTTAATATTTGATAATATTCAGTATTTTTGGCATAAAATTTCTCGTCTGATATATTTAAAAATCTGACCACTAGATTTTGCCAAAAGCAAGATGGAAATCAAGCTAAATGATGACACTAATTGTAATAAGTTACTAAAACATCTAAGCCAACGTTTTCAAAACTTGTATAATTACAAATTGGTATTATATTACTAATAACACGACAATAATTTGTCGGATTATTAGTATTTAACTAGCCCAACTTGGGAAAGTTAAACTTTGTTAACGCCCTCAGGACTTAAGAAATATTTTTAATATAGTTAGTGACTCTTCACTTCCTATAGATGACTTCCAACTACATAGGTCAAGATGAACATTATACTAAAGGGGTTGTCTATCACAGCTTAATACCACAAACAATACTTAAAAAAGTTGATCCAGTACAAACTGTAGATGTTCAAAGACTTGAATGAAAATAAGTGATGCTTACCAAATATTTTTAGATTGAATGTTCGAATTGCTATATCTTTTTATGACTAACTTCATAATGTACATTTGTACGACGGGCATATTTCATGCAGCATCATTTTTTTCTTTGATTTATTAGTGCACTTAAATTGTGGATACTAATGCAATGCCTTCCTACAACCAAGACCAAGAAAACAAACCAAGAAAAACAACCTGGAACCTAAAGAGGTTGAACCAGTAGAAAAATGTTTGTTTTTTTTCAACTTAAAAAAGTGCTGCTTGTGGTATTGACCTATGCTAGACAACCACTATATTATGATGTAAATCTTGACCTATTCTTGATTTAATAATTTTTTTAACTCTTTGTGGACCATAATTCATTGGAAGTGACCAACTATCCTAGAACACTATTTAAACAGTTTAAAGTTTCCAAGTTAAGATAAAAAAATACTAATAAACCGACTAAAACAGTACTTTCTTTCTAACTTTTTAAAACTTTAAACCAGCACCAATTTTTAAGAGTGAACTTTTGAGTTTGTATTTGTGGGTTTATGTTCTACTACTATAGACCTTTGATTAGATGTATTACTATTTTGAGAATAATAGTAGGTGCAGTTTTATTGATTTATCTAAAACCGTTCATAAATTAATAATCTTTCGGGACATTTCTTTCTCACTGTATACTGATTGTGGCCATAAGAAGAGCATGCATTTTTGTTTATGCTATTACTTAAAAATTTAAGTTACTTTTTTATATACTTAATATACTGAAATTCGTTCTTTTTATTTGAGACTCTTTATAAAAAACATGAAAGTCAGACATCGGTAGAAATATTTGGTTTTTAATAAATATTTTAAAGGTTTTTTGGAACCTAATGTCTTTATTTCTATATTTTCATCATAACATTTACTAAAACATCTAGCAATATGATTCAATAAAAGTTATTAAATGTCTTTTTGTTAGATTTATGAGGACGTAAATCTAACAAGAAGACAATATAATTCGATACTTTATACAGATCAAACATGCCCTATGTCTTTAAAATGATATTCTACAGCTTTTGCACTTCCTGAAGGAGCGAGAATAACTGAAATATTAATAAAGTACTCAAGAAATATACTAATTCATCAATTCCCTTCAGCAATGATCAGGATTCACTTGGACATTTCGATTGCGATGTTCCAATAACTAGTTTGGCTAGCAATTTTCAGCTTGTATGTCAATGGTCTAGTATCCACGAGTATCCCATAATATACATAATAAATAAGAGTGCATTCAACGCCTTCTAGTTTTTATTTGTACCAACAATAGTTCCATGCCTTTAGCGTTTTCTCTTTCCAAAACTAGACTAGGCTGTTTTGGTTATACTTTTGTCACTCTTTGACCGAAATTACAATTTGAAATGTGGCCCAAATTTGTCCATATTCGAAATATCAGTAGATGTTATATATGCTGTATTTACATATTTTTGAACTATGTTAAGATATGAAAGCCAAAGTTAATTTACCACCTTTATAATCGTATATTTTTAGTGGTCTAAATAAGTAAATTTTTTATTATTTTTATATAAAACGTTCTCAACTAGCACTTTCATTCTGTTAGTAATATAAAGCGATGAAACAAAAAAATATATATATTTGAAATATAGTACAACATGTGTTGCTTTATTTCAGTAAACCACGTTTGTTTGCATTCCTAGGATGCAAAACATATATTACAAAGATATGATAGTGATGTTTAAATGCAATAATTTTATGCGGAAACTATAATGGTTGTTACTGTCGGTAAATATCATCAGCATTCTATTGAAATCTTAGCATAATTTTTCACAATAGATTTGTTGGTATTTTCACCAGTTTAAAAGAAATGTACACACTAGAATCTGTAATGTGTAGTCAAAGAGTTGCTAAGACAGGATGTAAATAGCGGATGGAGAAATTGATTGCGTCGTTCCATAAAGTGATTCAAGCAACACACCTCTAGCTTTAAAATATTTTAACAGTGTCTTTGGAACTATAGTTATTTCTGTTTAAAATCCTTTTTGTTTCTTTAAAACGTATTTGACATATTTTTTACGTTAGTTTCACTTAAGGATATGTTCTATATACTAATGACTCCCATAAATTTATAAGATTATAATACTATTATTTTTAATTATTAAACAATTGCATTTTATTGTAGGTGGTTAAGTCATTTTAATGTATATATCAATACATATAATTTTGTTAGTGATATCAAATACACAGTGTGACCTTCATGATCGTAGTTGTTATCGATACACCTTACCTCAGCAACTGTGATATTGAATTAACATATCTAATACTTACAGTTCCATATGTCTGTGCATCTGGTGGTAATGGATTATTATATGCTATGGCTACGTGAATTGTTGGTTATGCAGTGTTGTAGTTGAATAATAAAGTCATTTAATGTGACTCGCGCAGAACAATAGTATGGTGGAAAAAAGTACGTAGTAAATAAGTGGTATTTAAGCTGCGTCAGGCATATAGCGAGGCTATAATATTAATATTTTAACTAACACATTAGTTTTACCATGCGGCTATTAGAAACGGTGAGGAAATATTTTTCTAGAACTTTATTCTAAAATTTATTAAATTTCGAATTTATATAGTTTTTGTTAATTTACCTGTAGGTATTATACTATAAAAATTCACACGCTTACAACTATTATGTAAGAAACACCTCTTTTATTTATCTAATGTATAATTTACCTCATACTGGTTAATGATTATATTTCTCCTTTTATACATGCATCTCAAATGTCAGATAATATATTCATAATGGTAGCAATAATGCACTTATAGCACACACTTAATCAAACCATTAGTTATACTCTCTATTACAGTCATGGTTAAGTTACAATGTTTCAGTCATAGTGATTTAAAAAATTTTTGTTAACGTTAAGAAACGTTTTGAAAATTTGCCTTTAGCCAAAATGCAAACCAAGCTGTAAGATGACACTAATTGTAATAAGTTAGCCACAACTTACTTGGAAAGTACGCTCACTTTGTCTCGCTATTCAAGCCAACACTTTCACAACTTTAGTAATTAGAACTTATCACCAAAGATTTCCTGCTTTGGTATTCTAATGAAATATTATAATTTAAATATTACAGTTATTCAGATAAGAACAAACATTTATAAGACGAATAAGTATTTTATAATACATGTAAGTATTTTGTGATCATACATGCTTTATTCTTCAAGCTATCTCCTTATTGGATTTATAATTTAATGTTATAGATGAATCAAACACTACAGTAATAATATTTTTTTATTTTTTAGGGCCTTTCAATAACAGTATTACCGCACGTGTATGGGTGGGCGGGTGTGTTAGTACCACCGTACGTGTATGGGTGGGCGGATGGGTGAGTACTACCGTACGTGTATGGGTGGGTGGGTTAGTACCACCGTACGTGTATGGGTGGGCGAGTGGGTTAGTACCACCGTACTTGTATGGGTGGGCGGGTGGGTTAGTACCACCGTACGTGTATGGGTGGGTGGGTGGGTTAGTACCACCGTACTTGTATAGGTGGGCGGGTGGGTTAGTACCACCGTACTTGTATGGGTGGGCGGGTAGGTTAGTACCACTGTACGTGTATTGGTGGGCGGATGGGTGAGTACTACCGTAAGTGTATGGGTGGGCGGGTGGGTTAGTACCACTGTACGTGTATGGGTGGGTTAGTACCACCGTACTTGTATGGGTGGGCGGATGGGTTAGTACCACCGTACTTGTATGGGTGGGTGGATGGGTGAGTACTACCGTACGTGTATTGGTGGGCGGGTGGGTTAGTACCACTGTACGTGTATGGGTGGGCGGGTTGGTTAGTACCACCGTACGTGTATTGGTGGGTGGATGGGTGAGTACTACCGTACGTGTATTGGTGGGCGGGTGGGTTAGTACCACCGTACGTGTATGGATGGGCGGGTGGGTTAGTACCACCGTACTTGTATGGGTGGGCGGGTGGATTAGTACCACCGTACTTGTATGGGTGGGCGGGTGGGTTAGTACCACCGTACTTGTATGGGTGGGCGGGTGGGTTAGTACCACCGTACTTGTATGGGTGGGCGGGTGGGTTAGTACCACTGTACGTGTATGGGTGGGCGGATGGGTGAGTACTACCGTACGTGTATAGGTGGGCGGGTGGGTTAGTACCACCATACGTGTATGAGTGGGCGGGTGGGTTAGTACCACCGTACTTGTATGGGTGGGTGGGTGGGTTAGTACCACCGTACGTGTATGGGTGGGCGGGTTGGTTAGTACCACCGTACTTGTATGGGTGGGCGGATGGGTTAGTACCACCGTACTTGTATGGGTGGGTGGGTGGGTTAGTACCACCGTACGTGTATGTGGTGGCGGGTGGGTTAGTACCACCGTACGTGTATGGGTGGGCGGGTGGGTTAGTACCACCGTACGTGTATTGGTGGGCGGATGGGTGAGTTCTACCGTACGTGTATTGGTGGGCGGGTGGGTTAGTACCACCGTACGTGTATGGATGGGCGGGTGGGTTAGTACCACCGTACTTTATGGGTGGGCGGGTGGATTAGTACCACCGTACTTGTATGGGTGGGCGGGTGGGTTAGTACCACCGTACTTGTATGGGTGGGCGGGTGGGTTAGTACCACCGTACTTGTATGGGTGGGCGGGTGGGTTAGTACCACCGTACGTGTATTGGTGGGTGGATGGGTGAGTACTACCGTACGTGTATTGGTGGGCGGGTGGGTTAGTACCACCGTACTTGTATGGGTGGGCGGGTGGGTTAGTACCACCGTACTTGTATGGGTGGGCGGGTGGGTTAGTACCACCGTACTTGTATTGGTGGGCGGGAGGGTTAGTACCACCGTACGTCTATGGGTGGGCGGGTGGGTTAGTACCACCGTACTTGTATGGGTGGGCGGGTGGGTTAGTACCACCGTACTTGTATTGGTGGGCGGGAGGGTTAGTACCACCGTACGTCTATGGGTGGGCGGGTGGGTTACTACCGTTTATTATTACCGTTATATTACCGTTTATGTAATCTTGAGACATACATAAACCTAATTACAAACATAAAAAAGTACTATAATTATTGGAAAGTTTGATACACCTATAACAATAAATACGAGTATTATTTTATACTCCTTTATGTACTTTTTATGCTAATGATTTTGTGATAAATTGATACCAGACAGTTGAGATAGTTATTTTATTTGTAGTTACCTGCACAGTAACATCTTGATACATTGTAATAATTCATTTAGTAATTATTGTTTAGAGAAAATCTTTTAATATATTATATGAAGTATTTTTTAAATAGTAGGCTACAAGAACAATATTGAAGTAATTTTATCCAAGATAGAATGATAAATGATGAATAACATTAAATCATTTTTAATAATAAAATAAATGATAATTAAAAACACAATAATAAGCAATTTATTAATTAAAAAAATACTATGGACTACCTTCTCAAATTTGAAGTAGTTATTTTTCAATTATTCGAAAATGTTAATTCGACACCTTAGTCTTCAACTACAACAATTTTCATCCAACTAAGGAGCATAGTGTTGACATTTTATTGGGAGTAAAAAAGGAAACATTTTCCCCATTTAACACTAATGTGTATGGTTTTGTACTTAAGTTACCATCTAATAAACAAAACCTGAATCTGAACACAAATACAAATCACACTAAAGCAATTTTAAATATAAAGCTACACAGAATACTAACTACATACTTTTAAAGTTTTATAACATCATAATTGAAGACCTGTTATTGGTATCAGTCTGATATAAACAAATGTTGGAAAAATTTTACTTGGTATTACATACTCTGGGTGTTGTTAGTGAATAAACTCTTTGATGATTGGAATTTTGGAGTGCTCTAATACAAGTTTCTTAAATAATAAAATAGCTACGCTTTTTTTAAAATATTTGTTAATATATTTTATAAGTTAAAAAAAACCGTCTACAACCATTCGTTATAAGCATATGTTTCATATTTTATCAAGCTTGACATAAAACACAATACATAATCAAACATTTATAACTAAGTCATCTGCAGAGGGCAGGTGAAAAGAGTGTCTGTGAAGAATAAAGTCAATCACCTGGTAGTATTGTTTGAGAAATCTGGAAGTACTCAATAACTGTGTATCCTGCGGGGCAGAAATCGACAAATAAGTGCAGTTAAGAACAACATGATTAAAACCATGCAATCATGACTAAAATTATAAAAATATGTGTATTTTAATTTTAACCACGTACCACACAAATCGCTATTTAGAATTGATTTTTATAGATATTTTGTATACCAGTTGCGAACTAAAAACAGCAATATCTATAGTAATATTTAAATAAAAACGAATTCAGACAGTTAGACCATAGGAGTGGTTATATATTATATTATTCATAAAGTTTACATTTTATTTGAACTTGCCCATAAGGCTACAAAGAGACTTAAAATATCATAATTTGTATGTTACAGTTGATTAAGGTTACTTATATTGTACCATTATTTTTAATGCACACAATTAAACAGTAGTTGAACAATGTTAATAAGTTTACAAGGATACTTAAAATGTAGTAATATGTTTGATATTTATAAATTTAATAGTTATAAAAATATAAATTAACATAAACCTACTATCAAACCAGGCTAGCTAGTTCTCTGGTAAATTTTTGTAGTATTTTTTTAATCTAGTATCGTTTATTAGTTCGTCCTAATATTTTGTAAATGACACAGATGTTTCATTATGGCTTTTGACTATTCAGGTATCTCTGACTCTGACTGAAATGTCAGCGAGGATCCAGTTTCCAGCTTTTACCAGTTATTTGAACAATATTATTGATTTTTCTATTGCAATAATAGTACAAATAGACTAAAATCTTTTTTTTTATATTATATACATATTGATTTCAGATACAACATTATTTATAACTAACTATTAACAAATAAATAAATAATTGATTTACTATACTTAGGCGTTCCTGCCATAGGTATTTCTACCGGATATTACACGACCAATTTACCATGTAGTGAAGGGTCAAGAGTTGAAAACTATCACAAGAAAACCTCCTTGAAGTAGAATATTACCTTTCACAAGACACAGGTTTTTAATGAATCCTATGGATTTAAAGGTTATATTTCTTCAAAACAAATTGAGAACTATCACATTTTGATAGTAATGTAAAGACATTTTAAAACTATGAACTCCTGAAATATGTATAAGAATAAGAGGAGATATACATACATATATATATATATATATATATATATATATATATATATATATATATATATATATATTAGACCAATTATCGTTCAAAATGTAATTATAATGGTCTAACTAATAATTAATTTATTATTTAAACAAGACATAGTATAAACAATACGTATTAATTGTGTATACAATTAAGTTGTCTCATTATACAATCAAAGCCATTTTCTTAAGTACAATTGACAGTATAACAATCAAGTTTTTTAAGTCACCAGGTAAAAATTCCAAATGTGGTCATAAGCAGGTGTTATACTGAAAAATTTTAACGTGTCATTACATGGAGTTTAAGGAATTTCCGGTCGGAAAAAGTTTCTAAAGACTTACCGGTTCAAACTTGATTTCTATACTGTGAGCTGGGTACTAAACAAAAATGTAATGGTGTTATTGAAAAAAATTTAAACAAATTACAAATATTTATAAAATATTACATATTGGGACCCCTCTCTCTCTCTCTCTCTCTCTCTCTCTCTCTCTCTCTCTCTCTCTCTCTCTCTCTCTCTCTCTCTCTCTCTCTCTCTCTCTCTCACTCACTCACTCACTCTCTATCAAACAAGAATGAGCAGCAGCTAAACAGTTCAAATAAATAACCGCAGTCAAACAAATACAAAATTCATATTAAATAGTAAAAACCTAGAAACCAGCATTGAATTATATAAACAATCGTTATACAAAATACATTTATAATAGTTAAAGTATAACGTATTTAAAAACATTATAGTGATTTATTTATTTCGATAATAAATATTAACCATCGATCACGCTAAACATATCAAGTGACTTATAAGATTCACACATTATTGTAGGACGTTGTATTTTTAAAATTTCAGTTACTGTACATTTCTGGATGGGTTGCATAGTCATTTTCATCGGACGTGTCTGGGTGGTTGTGAGATTTATCAATCTGAACTTGTTGAGGTGGGTGGGAGGGTCAAAACTTCTGAACATGTGTGGGTGGATTAAAGGGTTAATACCATCGTACATGTAAGACTAGGCAGGTTGGACAGTTACATTTTATAGTATAATAGGATATGTGTGACTTTAATAAAATTTGAAGTTTTTTGTTATTTGCTGGGGCTGAGGATTGAGCAGTGAGGCTAGCACGTGAAATAGGATGGAATGTCCCTTACAAGTATACTTGTTAATTTATTTGTTTATGACATTTTAACTTTTAGTACTTAAGATACACCCAACAGTACATTGGTGCATAACAGGAAGCGTAGACATACTATACTGCTTGAATTGAACATTTGAAAAAAGTTAACATTGTTCAGTATAATACCCTTGATTATGATCACCCTTGGAGGTTTTACCTGGTGACTTAATAAACTTGATTGTTATACAGTCAATTGGCCTTCAAAAAATGGTAAGTAAGAAAATGAACGAACCTTTGATTGTAGAACGAAACAAATTCATTTTATTCACTATGTATTGAATACTATATGTATTTTATATACTATGTAATGTTTAAAATATAGAGTAATTACTAGCTTGACCAACATAATTAAATTTGTCATAACAGTAGTTAAACCACACACATCAACAGCTGATGGACGGATTGATTGTATGGTTCCATAAAGTGATGCAAGTTATACGTTTTTAGTCTGAAAAAATCGTTTCTTCGTTGTTATTTGAACTATAGTTACTCTTAGTTTATATTATAAATGTAATTATTTTTCATATTTTGTTTGCATGTAAGTGACTTATATTCAACAAACTGTTTGTAATTGTAATGATGTTGGTTTTCAATTAAGTATTTAATGTTTACTATACTTTACATGTTGTTGATTCCTGTTTTATATCGAAATACATGTATTATTATTGTTATTAGGTATATATGACGAAGGATGGCCTTATTAGTAAAGCATTGTGTTCGTCGACACAACTTCCTCAACACCAACTGTGATATCGAATTAACATTACTCATACTTATACTTCCGCTTCTCTCTCTATATATGGTAGTAATGAGTTATGGCCGGATATAGAGTGAACATTGGATATAGTATATGTGACCTGTTGATTATAGTATCTTGTTGTTTAAATATAACATTAGTTAAATAAAGAATTTTTTATTAATCATTTGATAATAAGAATTATACCTGATAGAAAATTATAAATAAATTATAATCCTCTAAATATTTCAAGGACAAATTAAAAATGTAACAGTAATTGAATAATAAGCACCTCATTGATCTACTCACAAAAAAGATTTTATTATTTCAAACAAAAGTTTCCTAATAACAACACTAATCTTACTGTTCATTAAAGTACGAAATAAACATTTCCTGAGAAAGTTTTAAATTACAAAACAAAAGAATGTCGTGTACAACCTGAGAGCCAATATTTGGAATCACTTTATGCTGCTCACATAATCAGTATAACTTTCAAATTCTACTCGTACGCTTTAGAACAAAGGTTTACATGATTCTTTTTTACCTATTTTCGGGAATTTGTGAGGTGCAGATATACACATTGAATCATATTTAATGTGGCTTCCATTTAGAATTTTTGGAAGAATAAATGAAGGAAAATAAAATGTCTTTTGAAATGTTTTATTCATATACAAATATTGTACCCTTACGCACGTGTTTAACTTAAAGTTATTCTTAAAATATTTCCTTATTACCGTACATAGAATTAATACGATTCTACTTTCCATCTCACATATACCGATTAAACGTATGCACCAAGTGTTAACTTAGTAATATATGCAAACACTCTCATGTAACATTAGAACATATAAAATTTTACATAATTACGGTATTATATAAATAAAATGTCTTCTCTTGAATCCAAAAATAACTCGAATTTCATAAAGGGCAAAACTTATGAAATTAGATGGTTAAACAAAACCATCTAAACGAGAAAATTGAAACACTTCTTCGAATTTTGAGGTTAAATAAAAAGATCCTAGGTACAGTGACAAGTACATAGAGACTCAACTACAAGCTGTGTGACTTGTGAAGCCAAATGGCAACACCAACGGGTACAGTAGTCTCGTAAGGCTCAGCTCACTCACAACGCCATAGAGCGAGATTATAAAGCAACGATACACACTTCCCTACAGAGGCCATAGGCTAGCCATCTCTTAGGACCATGCGATTCTCAACTGAATATTCTCAACCACAAGCTGTGTGACTTGTGAAGCCAAACGGCAACACCAACGGGTACAGTAGTCTCGTAAGGCTCAGCTCACACACAATGCCATAGACAGAGATTCTCATTGAAGGATACACACTTCCCCACAGAGGCCGTAGGCTAGGCGCCTCTAAGGACCATGCGATTCTCAACTGAACATTCGCAGCCACTGTGTGACTTGTGAAGCCAAATGGCGACACTAATAGGTGCAGTAGTCTTGTAAGGCTCAGCTCACACACAATGCCAGAGACTGAGACTCTCATGTAAGGATACACACTGCCCCACAGAGGCCATAAGCTAGGCACCTTTTAGGACCATGCGATTCTCAACTGAACCTACTCAGGCACAATATGTGTGACCTGTGAAGCCAAATGGTGTCACCAACAGGTACAGTAGTCTCGTAAGGCTCAGCTCACTCACAACGCCATAGACTGAGATTCTCAATCAAGGATCCATACTTCCCCACAGATGCCATAGGCTAGGCACCTTTTAGGACCATGCGATTCTCAACTGAATATTCTCAGCCACAAGCTGTGTGACTTGTGAAGCCAAATGGCAACACCAACGGGTACAGTAGTCTCTCGTAAGGCTCAGCTCACTCACAACGCCATAGACAGAGATTCTCAATCAAGGATACACACTTCCCCACAGAGGCCATAGGCTAGGCGCCTCTTAGAACCATGCGATTCTCAACTGAACCTACTTAGCCACAAACCGTGTGACTAGTGAAGCCAAATACGGGTACAGTAGTCTCTCGTAAGGCTCAGCTCACTCACAACGCCATAGACCAAGATTCTCAAGTAAGAATACATACTGCTCCACAGAGGCCATAAGCTAGGCACCCCTTAGGATAGTGCGATTCTCAACTGAACTTACTCAGCCACAAGGTGTGTGACTTGTGAAGCCAAATGGCGAGACAACCAGGTAGAGTAGTCTCGTAAGGCTAAGCTCACTCACAACGCCAGAGACTGAGATTCTCAAGTAAGGATACAAACTGCTCCACAGAGGCATAAGCTAGGCACCCCTTAGGATAGTGCGATTCTCAACTGAACCTACTCAGCCACAAGGTGTGTGACTTGTGAAGCCAAATGGCGAGACAACCAGGTAGAGTAGTCTCGTAAAACTAAGCTCACTCACAACGCAAGAGACTGAGACTTTCAAGTAAGGATACACACTGCATCACAGAGGCTATAAGCTAGGCACCTCTTAGGACCATGCGATTCTCTACTGAACCTACTCAGCCACAAGCTGTGTGACTTTTGAAGCCAAATGGCGAGACAAACTGGTAGAGTAGTCTCGTAAGACTAAGCTCACTTATAACGCTAGAGACTGAGACTCTCAAGTAAGGATACACACTTTCCCACGGAGGCCAAAGGCTAGGTGCCTCTTAAGACCATGCGATTCTCAACTGAACCAGAAGGTTAAGAATCATCTCGAATTAATATTACGTTTTGCAATAAGGCACAACCAATATACCCTACTCAGGCCGGAGGCCAAGCTTATTTTTTTTTAAGGTGTAGGTCTTTCTGGCCGAAGGTCAAGCACCTACGTGTGCCGTATTTATTGAAGGTCCTTTACATATTAAGGTTATTTAATAGTAAGTAACCATGATACACCTTGCTTTTAAATGTTAAAAACTAAGAAAGAATGGTATATTATTATTAACAATTCATGCCCACGAATGATACAGTGGGTTCTAATACGATACTATTAACTTAATATATACAGAGAATATTTTTGATTATATATTAATTAAATAAGCAATAATAAATCGTGTTATATTAATAAAAATATTCAAATAAAGTTAAGTGTATTTCGGTAGAGTGAGGTTAAATGTATCATAGTCAAACAAAGTCCACATTATTTACGATTCTGCCTTTAAATTCAATATTATCAGTGGTTTTCTTAAGTTATTTTTTTTACATTAAACATCGGGTGGTCACACTTGGATGAAATTCTCAGTGTAACATATTCTAGGGGTGCAAAGTTAAATTTTATAATTTATGATAGTAATTTTTCTATGATTAGCTACCTACGAATGAAAATTACATAACATTAGTATTTTTTTCTAAACTATGGATATCATTTTATTACAAGGAGTGGATAAAATGGTTTAGTTTAAAGATAATTTTCATTATATATACAATTCACAATTATGTAAAAATAATCTGGATTTTATTTTATAACAAAATTCTAATTTGCAAAGTAAGAAAAGAATATGTTCAAGGCCCATAAATATTTGAAAGAATATTTACAAAATGCTGCTACAGCATAAGTCTACAGTCCATAATGAGAACATAAATATTATGCAATAAAATATTTTTTTGTATTTGTCCAATATAATTTTATAATTTCTACAAAGGTTATATATGATATATTTCTCTTAAACCATAAATAGAAGATTTAACGAAATAATGAATTCAGTATATTAGATTGTATTTACGGGATAAATCAATATTTCTTAGGAGGATTTAAAAAATGGAGATATTAGAGAAAACGCTTGTCAGTGCGGCAGATCTGAGGGATGTAAATTGAAGTAAGTGTTGGAAATGTATGGATATGGTTCCAGGCACAATCGAGGCAGACATGCAAGACTCAGCTACTGTATAGCCAGTAGAACCGCTAACCGATAATTTAGCTTTCTCAATATTCTATGTTTTTAATTATGTAAGTTATGACATAACCAATCATTATAAAATATAAAGTAAATTACACAAAATTAACAGACAATCTGATTTTTTACAATACAATACTAAAATGCTTTGCTAGAATGTTTTTCAGTGAAATTTAATCAGCATAGTACATTTTGATAGAAACGCAAGGCAATTAGATAAACTGATAAACGAAACTGATAAACGTATTAACAAGAACTATACATTTATAATATTATAATTTTAAATCTTTTAACCCTCATCCGGTTTCTTTTAAAAATAGAACCAATTTACATAAAATCTTTATATGCACGTAAACACTTTTAATTTTTTAGTATAATATTATTATTAGACACTGAGCTCAGGTTCAAAAATAATATTGGATGGTATATAAGAACGTTCATTAACACCTTACGTGTGTAGGTAGTCGGGTGAGTCATTACCACCGTATGTGAATGGGTGGTTGGGTGAATCATACCACCGTACTTATATATTTAGTTAGCTGAGTCTATACAACCGTACGTGTATGGGTGGTGGGGTGATTCATTACCACCGTACGTGTATGGGTGGGTTTGGTTAGTCATTACCACCGTACGTGTATGGGTGGGTTTGGTTAATCATTACCACCGTACGTCTATGAGTGGGTGGGTATGTTATTACCACCGTATGTGAATGGGTGGTTGGGTGAATCATACCACCTTACTTATATATGTAGTTAGCTGAGTCTATACAACCGTACGTGTATGGGTGGTTTGGTTAGTCATTACCACCGTACGTGTATGGGTGGGTGGGTGATTCATTACCACCGTACGTGTATGGGTGGTTTGGTTAGTCATTACCACCGTACGTGTATGGGTTGTGGGGTGATTCATTACCACCGTACGTGTATGGGTGGTTTGGTTACTCATTACCACCGTACGTGTATGGGTTGTGGGGTGATTCATTACCACCGTACGTGTATGGGTGGTTTGGTTAGTCATTACCACCGTATAAAAATGTATGTAGATTGTGAAGAAAGCTCAAATAGACAGCTGAAGGATGGTCTGCCACTGGGGTCCGTACTTTCTAAAATTTTATTTAACGTGTATACTGCATTCCAAACACCAAGTCAAGAAAGATTATATATGCCGACGAATTGATTTAGCTTAGCAACATAAGGACTTCACAACTACTGAGTAAAAACTCACAAATGATCTTGCAACCCTCGACGAATATTTTAGAACCTGGAAGATGATTCCTAATCCATAAAAAACCACCGTATGTGTATGGGGTGGGTTTGGTAAGTCATTAACACTGTATATGTATGAGTGGGTGGGTGATTAATTACCACCGTAAGTGTATGGGTGGGTTTGGTTCATCAGTGCCACCATATGTGTATGGGTGGGTGGGTGAGTTATTAAAAACTTACGTGTTTTGGTGGGTGGCTGAGTCATTACAACCGTATGTGTATGGGTGGGTGGGTTTGGATAGTCATTAACACTGTATGTGTATGGGTGGGTGGGTGGGTGGCTGAGTCATTAAAACCGTATGTTTATGGGTGGGTGGGTGGCTGAGTCATTACAACCGTATGTGTATGGGTGGGTGGGTTTGGATAGTCATTAACATTGTACGTGTATGGGTGGGTGGGTGGGTGGCTGAGTCATTACAACCGTATGTGTATGGGTGGGTGGGTTTGGATAGTCATTAACACTGTATGTGTATGTTGAGTCATTATAACCGTATGTGTATGGGTGGGTGGGTTTGGATAGTCATTAACATTGTATGTGTATGGGTGGGTGGGTGGGTGGCTGAGTCATTACAACCGTATGTGTATGGGTGGGTTTGGATAGTCATTAACACTGTATGTGTATGGGTGGGTGGGTGGGTGGCTGAGTCATTACAACCGTATGTGTATGGGTGGGTGGGTTTGGATAGTCATTTTCACAGTATGTGTAGGGTGGGGTAATTGGGTGTATTAACACTGATGAGGAACTAATATCACTTTTTCCTTTTACAATGTAGAGTCACAATATATTTTATTATAATATAGACTGACTAAAGAAGGATTTCTTGAAATTAAATTTCTATGAGATAAAACAGCTCCCCAACCATTCCCTGTTTGATGTGAGGATACAACATCATAACTAGTAATTTATTACAAGATTTATACCTAAATTCAGAATATAATTTGGGTCATAATTATTACTAATTGCACCAAAAAAAATATTGTGTACCTTCTTTTCAGGTGAAGAGTAACGTACTTTATAACTACTTTACATTGATAGAAGGATTATGAAGAATGAATAACAAACACAATTAGCGTGATCATGTGGTGTATCTCAGCTTAGTTGTTGTGGTTCTGTTAGTTAAATCTGAGAAGTCATGAGTCATATGTCCGTCTAGGACGGCCATGTATAGATAGTAGAAAGTATAGTAATTTTATTTACTACTAGGTAAAATGTATCCGGAGACAAATTAAGCATGGCATTACTGTAAAAAATAGCCATTTACTTACTTTAAAACTAGATTTACCAAGTAAAGGCTACTTTATAAAAGTCTGATAGTTAAAATAAATCAGTAAACTTAAAAACAAAATAATAAAAAAAAAAAGAATACTCCCTTAGTTCTGTAAATAATTTTTATGTATTTGAGATATTAATAGATATTTTTGCCTAAAAAAAATTATGCAACGCAATATTAAAACACTAAAGTCGAAAAAGTGCACAGAATATTGTGCTCAGTTTTTTTAAATAGTATTCCCATAATAACACAACTCTTTTCTTTGTATATCGTATGGGTTCCAATAATTATATTATATATATATTTTATATTATATAAGTTCAAGGAATGTCTTTTCTTTTTAAAATTTTTTCAAGATGACACAATTTGCATATGGTATGAGTATTGGTTGTGTTTTAGGTTTATATTTTCTTTTTTAGTTTACTTTTAGCAATAACTTTGTTTTAGTCATTTATATTTTACTGGTTGGTAACACAGAAATGAGACATAATTTATTTAACTGTAGTTGGATTCAAAGGATTTCATTTTTTTTTTTTTATTTTCTGTTTCCTGTGTTGATTATTTTCTGTTTATTTTGTAACTGGCCACCATTACTAGAAACCGTGTCCAGTTTTATTTCTGATTTTGTACAGTAATATTGTACGTGTGTGGGTGGGTCAGTAATATTGTACGTGTGTCTTACAATATTAAGTTTCCCCCATTTATTCGTACATGGCATCGTACATATATGTTGTGTAGGACCTATATTTACACCCTCAGTGGTATACACGTACAGTGGTATTGATCTATGTTTTATATAATATAAAACACAGCGTTACTTCTATTTTCCATGTGGCACACACTGGCTCGGTGGTCAACCCCACTCCTTGAATGACAATTGGTCTACTGTGCATCGCCTTGCCAAGTGCCAAGAGAGTGGTAAGCATCAAGAGTTATACCTTTTTTTACTATTGTATTCAATCTTACATCTGTTCTTACATTTTGAAGAAAGCTTAAACTGGTAATTTAACAAATGAAAAATAAAATTGTTATTGCTACTAGTCACATGAAATGAAATGGTGTGACTGAAAACTGAAAATTTTTTATTTACTTACCCAAGGTGGGCCGTCACAATAGATGGTCTTGAACCACTCAGGCTTACTATGGTAGCAGACACACAGAGAGCACACATTAGGGCCGGGAATGTAAAGTAGACCGTGGACCAATTGGTTGCCTTGGAAGTCTGTATAATGTATAATTGTATATTGTTGTTTATTTGTTAAGAGTTCTAAGGAATAAATCATTATTACTATCATTATCATTATTATACCTTATTATTATTATTATTATTTACCATCATTAGAACAAAGAGACTTCCCTCACCATTCCTTATGGTATGTTCTTATTAAAATAAGTTTGAAATGTGTAAAATATCACTTGTTTAAACTTGCAAAAAAATTAATATAAAATTTTTTACGTAATTATATAGGAAAATTATTGTAAAAAGTAAACCTCTGGTGAACTAGCTATAATTAATGAGAAATAATTTGAACTTAATGACTCACTTAGCTAGTGTAGGAAACTAGGACCTGGAATAACTATTGTATTGTACTACTGGTGAAAGTACAACACAAATTTATTATTTTTACAGCATTTCATCTTTACAATCCCTTCCAAAATATTACTACTATCTTATCCTATTTTATACTATACACCTCCTTTAAGCTACCATTCTCATTCAATATTTAGACAATACAAATTATAGAATTATAATTATACGTTTATTAATCTTCACTCAATTTATTATTGACCTTGGCTTTAATATACAGCCCGGGGGAATCAATACCTTCAAGAATATTATTTACAACAAATGACAGCAAACTCCTATACTATTAAACCACAACCCTCTAAATTATAATATCGTCACATTACTAATCAGCTAAATAAATTTATATGTGCCAGCCATCTACACTAACAAGTGAAAATCATAAATTCAATAACACGCTATACTCGAGATTAATTAATCAACTATTTCCCATCAATATTAACAATCAAACACTAATATATATATAAACCTTACTAACTATGACAACTTAATTAATTTACCGTAGAATTTTAATTATATTATTGTACAAATATTTCCAAGCGATAAGCTAAATATTCAAATAGCCCTAGTTGCTATCCTCTATCTTTCCCAAGAGGTACCCAATATTTATGGTTTATGTATTCAACGATATATTTATTCATTTACTCTATATATAGACAATCTACATCACCTCAAATCACTATTCATGCGGGACAATGCTCATAACATGGAATTACGTGTTTTTATAGTTATAATCTAAATTAACAATCCAGACTAAGTTCCCTCAAACAGTTAATTATATTATATCATTCAATTAAAATTATTATGACCGTCTCATCTGACTGATTTACTGCCTGTCGGCATACGCTTTGGTGTAGGTGACCGTAATTGAACCCTACAGAAATCCTTCCCACCACAACTTAAAATTTTCTCCCCTTAACCCTTGGAGGTGTTAAACAGAAACAGTGTTAACATAGCCCTGGACTCGTCTACCGCAGGTATGGGGTGTGCACGGGCCGTAGTGGATTTGGCGTCCTCTTGTCCCTCCGGGTCAGGTGAGCTGGTTTGGTCTGGAGTTGCTTGTAGTCCCTTGGGGGTGAGTGGTGGCGCTTGCAATCCCTTGAGGTGGTTCCTCTGGTCCTCAGGATGGGCCGCAAGTCCAGTCGTCCCTCAGGTTCGGTTGGCCGCTCGTGAAGTCCTCCGGCGGTTGATATCGCCAGGGGTTGAACCGTAGCTCCAAGTCCTCCGTCTAGATCGTCCCGTGTTTGCTCTGCAGGGCGGGTTGACGAAGTCTAGGTAGTTGGACCACCAGGTGCTGGTCCTCCCTATTGGTATATTTCCCGAAGTCCTCACTCTTCCCGAACTCTCCTTAGACTCCCCTTCTTTTCCAACTCTCTCCCTAGTATCTCCTTCTCCCTGCCACTCACTGGACACGCCTCCAATTTCGGAACAACCAATTATTCTCCGTGGTCCTATTACGGATCACCCTATAGGCCCGTTTTCGTGATGGGCGGAACATCGGAACTTCTGCTGAATCTCCGTCGCATCAGCATTCATCGGCCTAATTTTGGTGAGTCTCCAATTTTATTATTCTGGTCATCCTGTGTACAGTGCTGACCCTGCTTCCTTGACATCCGATCCCTTGCATTCCGAGTTAACACTCGCCGGATGCCCTACTCAAATTTTACTTACTCCATTTCCTGTACCGCATTTCCTGTTGTAATCTAACCACTGTTTAATTTTTTCTGATAATATTCATTTTAATTTATTATTATTATTATTAATACCTATGAGGGAATCTTATACAAAGTGTAACAGTTACGTAAACGTCAAAGGTTTAAAAAAGTAAAATATGTTTGGTTATTATGTATATTCAAGTTAATTGTTAGATTTATTCTTATATTTGTTATAAATTAACGTAATCTTAAGTAACCATTCTACAATTCTGTACAAAAGGACTAGCTATAAGTATAATTTATCATGTAATCTTAAACTTTATTAGCTTTGGCTTAAGGCAAGTAAACTTTATTTTCGGTATTTCTAATACCATACAAAAAATTACCTTACTGTTTTATTAGGTAACAATAAGCATAACGTGTAAATATAAAAGTGCTAACTTAACACAACGCCTATGTAGAAGTTTAAAGCAACAGTCCTTGGTAACAGGAACGATGTACATGAGGTGAGTATTGCGTGAGTAGATGATCATTTAGATACCAGCTTTTACAATGAGTCTGAGACTGTAGAGCCACACTGGGGAGGGGGGAGTACTTTGTAAAGTGTGTCAAGATGAATTTTATACTACATGAATACCCTTATTTATGTAG
Organism: Stictocephala bisonia; assembly: GCA_035578905.1. Taxonomy (NCBI): domain Eukaryota; kingdom Metazoa; phylum Arthropoda; class Insecta; order Hemiptera; family Membracidae; genus Stictocephala; species Stictocephala bisonia. Next base: position 1,148,932 of record JAQJVL010000114.1, on the reverse strand, counting down.
TTAAAAAAACATAATTTAAAAGAGAAAACATTACTACTGGATTTAAGCCTAGCAGCTTGTGTAAGGCCACGCCAAGGTACTTTACAGTCAGATCAAATGTATAACTTTCTTTATGCCCACCTATCAGTGTTTCCATTTATCTCATACACCAACTTAATCACTACTTTTTTCAGAATTGTTTTATCTATGGTAAGTTAAATGGAGGAAACTGCAAATTAACTGATTAACCGTATGCTAGACGACATGGATTTGGGAGAGTGCTCTATGCCGGGAAGTTACGATATCAACCCAAGATAATGCTGTCAAACTACATCGATGGTGGCTTTTCCTTGGATGGGTGACTGTGACGAATTCCGTATAGCAGCCCACCTACCTGGTCAATGGTGGTTTAACTGGAAGTCACGCTTAAGCTGCTTGTATCTTGTATATGGTGTGGGGTCCCTTCCACTCTCGCATTCCATTAGACGGGTCATTGATAATTGTCTGGATGTCACCCTTAAGCTGCTTGTATTTTGTATATGGTGGTGTGGGGTCCCTTCCACTCTCCTAGCCAATCGGCCGGGTCATTGATAATTGTCTGGAAGTCACCGTTAAGTTGCTTGTATCTTGTATAAGGTGTGGGGTCCCTTCCACTCTTGTAGTCCATCAGCCGGGTCATTGATAATTGTTTGCAAGTCACCCTTAAGCTGCTTGTATCTTGTATAAGGTGGGGAGTCCCTTCCACTCTCGTATTCCATCAGACGGGTCATTGATAATAATTGTTTGGAAGTCGCCTTAAAGTTGCTTGTATAAGGTGATGGCTCCCTTCCCTCTCGTTGTCCATCAGCCGGGTCATTGATAATCGTTTGGAAGTCGCCCTTAAGTTGCTTGTATAAGGTGATAGTTCCCTTCCCTCTCGTAGTCCATCGGCCGGGTCATTGATAATTGTTTGCAAGTCACCCTTAAGCTGCTTGTATCTTGTATAAGGTGATGGCTCCCTTCCCTCTCGTAGTCCATCAGCCGGGTCATTGATAATTGTTTGGAAGTCGCCCTTAAGTTGCTTGTATCTTGTATAAGGTGATGGCTCCCTTCCACTCTCGTAGTCCATCAGCCGGGTCATTGATAATTGTTTGGAAGTCGCCCTTAAGTTGCTTGTATCTTGTATAAGGTGATGGCTCCCTTCCACTCTCGTAGTCCATCATCCAGTTCATTGATAATTGTTTGGAAGTCGCCCTTAAGTTTCTTGTATCTTGTATAAGGTGATGGCTCCCTTCCACTCTCGTAGCCCATCAGCCGGGTCATTGATAATTGTTTGGAAGTCGCCCTTAAGTTGCTTGTATCTTGTATAAGGTGATGGCTCCCTTTCCTCTCGTAGTCCATCAGCCGGGTCATTGATAATTGTTTGGAAGTCGCCCTTAAGTTGCTTGTATAAGGTGATGGCTCCCTTCCCTCTCGTAGTCCATCAGCCGGGTCATTGATAATTGTCTAGAAGTCTCCGTTAAGTTGCTTGTATCTTGTATAAGGTGATGGCTCCCTTCCCTCTCGTAGTCCATCAGCCGGGTCATTGATAATTGTTTGGAAGTCGCCCTTAAGTTGCTTGTATCTTGTATAAGGTGATGGCTCCATTCCCTCTCGTAGTCCATCAGACGGGTCATTGATAATTGTTTGGAAGTCGCCCTTAAGTTGCTTGTATCTTGTATAAGGTAATGGCTCCCTTCCCACTCGTAGTCCATCAGCCGGGTCATTGATAATTGTTTGGAAGTCGCCCTTAAGTTGCTTGTATCTTGTATAAGGTGATGGCTCCCTTCCCTCTCGTAGTCCATCAGCCGGGTCATTGATAATTGTCTGGAAGTCACCCTTAAGCTACTTGTATCTTGTATAAGGTGATGGCTCCCTTCCCTCCCGGGTCATTGCTAATTGTTTGGAAGTCGCCCTTAAGTTGCTTGTATCTTGTATAAAATGTGGAAATCTTGGTAATTGCTGTACAACAGTTTTCCGACAATAAAGGATTATTATTATTATTATTATAAGGTGATGGATCCCTTCCCTCTCGTAGTCCATCAGCCGGGTCATTGATAATTGTTTGGAAGTCGCCCTTAAGTTGCTTGTATAAGGTGATGGCTCCCTTACCTCTCGTAGTCAATCAGCCGGGTCATTGATAATTGTTTGGAAGTCGCCCTTAAGTTGCTTGTATCTTGTATAAGGTGATGGCTCCTTCCCTCTCGGAGTCCATCAGCCGGGTCATTGATAATTGTTTGGAAGTCGCCCTTAAGTTGCTTGTATCTTGTATAAGGTGATGTCCCTTCCCTCTCGTAGTCCATCAGCCGGGTCATTGATAATTGTTTGGAAGTCGCCCTTAAGTTGCTTGTATCTTGTATAAGGTGATGGCTCCCTTCCCTCTCGTAGTCCATCAGCCGGGTCATTGATAATTGTTTGGAAGTCGCCCTTAAGTTGCTTGTATAAGGTGATGGCTCCCTTCCCTCTCGTAGTCCATCAGCCGGGTCATTGATAATTGTCTGGAAGTCTCCGTTAAGTTGCTTGTATCTTGTATAAGGTGATGGCTCCCTTCCCTCTCGTAGTCCATCAGCCGGGTCATTGATAATTGTTTGGAAGTCGCCCTTAAGTTGCTTGTATCTTGTATAAGGTGATGGCTCCCTTCCACTCTCGTAGTCCATCGGCCGGGTCATTGATAGTTGTTTGGAAGTCACCCTTAAGTCGCTTTTATCTTGTATATGGTGTGGGGTCCCTTCCACTCTCGTAGTCCATCATCCAGTTCATTGATAATTGTTTGGAAGTCGCCCTTAAGTTTCTTGTATCTTGTATAAGGTGATGGCTCCCTTCCACTCTCGTAGTCCATCAGCCGGGTCATTGATAATTGTTTGGAAGTCGCCCTTAAGTTGCTTGTATCTTGTATAAGGTGATGGCTCCCTTCCACTCTCGTAGTCCATCAGCCGGGTCATTGATAATTGTTTAGAAGTCGCCCTTAAGTTGCTTGTATAAGGTGATGGCTCCCTTCCCTCTCGTAGTCTATCAGCCGGGTCATTGATAATTGTTTGGAAGTCACCCTTAAGTTGTTTGTATCTTGTATAAGGTGATGGCTCCCTTCCACTCTCGTAGTCCATCAGCCGGGTCATTGCTAATTGTCTGGAAGTCGCCTTTATGTTGCTCGTATCTTGTATAAGGTGATGGCTCCCTTCCACTCTCGTAGTCCATCAGCCGGGTCATTGATAATTGTCTGGAAGTCGCCCTTAAGTTGCTTGTATCTTGTATAAGGTGATGGCTCCCTTCCACTCTCGTAGTCCATCAGCCGGGTCATTGATAATTGTTTGGAAGTTGCCCTTAAGTTGCTTGTATCTTGTATAAGGTGATGGCTCCCTTCCACTCTCGTAGTCCATCAGCCGGGTCATTGATAGTTGTTTGGAAGTTACCCTTAAGCCATTGGTTTCTCCGCTTAACTGTGAAAATGGCCTTAATTTATTTTACCTAATTTGGACTAGTAAAATAATACATAATTTGAACTTGTTTACATTGAAATGTTAAGAAATTTGTTATTAATAGCTTTCTTATTTTTATTTTCTTAATTAAGGATGAATATTTTAGACGACAATGACATTAGGATGTCTTGATATTGCGAGAAACATATGTCCAGTATCAATGTATTTCTCCATAGCTCTGTATTTCAAAATACTATTTAAAATATATTTAAACATATAACACCATGATATTTCAATTAATGGGAATTATGGTATATAAATAAAGAACACTTAATAAAGCATGGAAATGGAGCAATTCAAAAATGCAATGTAAATATACTTATTTATAACTATTTTAATATGAATAAAAATAAATATTTAAAATAAAAATAGATTGATCCATGAAAGATGACAATTTAAAAAATATTTGTGCACAAGCTTATATTATAATCACTTTTATTATTCAATATTTTTACTACTGTAATTTATATTTTGAATTCCTTCTCGAAGTTCAAAAATGAGATATATACGTGAACGGAACATGAGGTCTTATCAAACATATCGCTGTGAACTATTAAGAATAGAGGATACATATTTAGATATTTTATTGCGTTGTGATCGTACAGTAAGTGTTATATGGTGTTTAAAAAGGCTAGTAATAGAATTATATTTTTGTAATATTAGAGTGTACGCTTTTTAATTTAGCACATTAATGTTGTAAGCAGATATTTAGCTCATTTCATTTAACCATACATTGTTTATTACCTAAGAAGGTGGTTCAAAAGAAATCAAAGGGAATATTAAATGAGAGCACAGGTTAAGTTGCACTCCAAAATACAAATTTACGTGAGAAAACTTTAATAGCACAGATTGCCATTTAAATATACCACCTTGAGGCTGATAACATATTTATATTTTTTCATAATTGTAGACTAAAGCAGTATTATATTAACTTTATTTATCTGAACATATCGTATTTTTCGTTTGATAGTAAGACTAGTGTACGTCTTTTATGTTGCATGTACTGTAAGTGTGACGAGATATAATTAAGTGTTACGCTAATCGTATATATTTACGATTAAAAGTAATTAAAGATAATAAATTAAAATTAAATAAAGATAATGAAATATATATATATATATATACCCTTAAAAGTTATTTTTAATAAATTAGTAAGTGTAATTTTTAAAGGGGATCTCATTAATCCCTTCATTTATAAAATACAAATTTATTAGGTTATTTTTAATTTGTAATTTTTAATATCCTTATTTAATTTATAACTATACATGATTATTAATACAATTTGATTCAGTATTTTTTGTAAGTGTCTAAATATTTACTAATAATTTGTTCATAAGATAAAAACATGTTTATTAGACTAATGAAATAAATTTTCCTCCGCAATGATAAAGTTTCTACTTCGTAATATCAAGGAGAGTCTTTACAATGATTGAACATGTGATCCACTCTTAATGAAATAGACATCAAAAGAGCCATTCCTATGTTTCCTTGTGATGTATCTCCCGAGTATGCCTTTTATACACTTGACATGTTCTGGTTTGATTTTAACATGAACGAAGTGTATAAAACATAATTTTAAAAAAATGTGCATCGTATGAAGTGAATATTAAACTAAGAATTTTTTCCCATTTCAGTGACAAATACTTTTAATTTTTTTCATTTTACAGCCAAATTACCTAAACCTTCTACAGAGTATAATATTTTTTTAATAATTAGTAAGAACTTTGTATTTTTTATCTATATAGCCATTAAGGATACTTATTTGTGAATGATACAAATAAATAGCCTACTCATCTACGCATATCACACTCATTCGAAATCCACATTCGCCCATATCTTGACGATCGGCGTCTTATGAATAAATAAATTAATAAAAATATAAATTAAGATACATTTTGTTATTATTTGTGGACTATTATTATTGTTTCAAATTGTTAATGTATGGCTAAAATATTTTACAAATATCTATCTAATTATTATTTTCTTATTTTATATTAGTTATTTTACTATTTATTTACACATTTTATCACATACTAACGTACAATCCTACACAAAATTTATATTTCAACTTCTACTTTAATAGAGTAGTTATTACAATTTTATAATAAAACATTTTCTTTAATGACATATACATATAACTATAATTTTCAGTTTTATTATTTCATTTAGTAAACCAGTCATTGCAAAACGTGTTTATATGTTTAATTACAAATTATGATACTTAATGTTAGTATTTGGGAAGCTATAGACATATTATATTCCACAATTAATATTTATCCATAGAAAAACCACACTTAATGTCATCAAGCATATACAATCCCACCTGTCCCACACGCAAACCAACTTGCGTGGGTGTTTTTAATAATGTTTACTTTTATCAACATAAGTCATCTTGCGTTACTATGAGCAAAGAATTTCGTTACTAAATTTGCAATTTTAATACAAGTTTCGTTTATCTTATAGTTGTATTTATAGTTTGATTCGTGAAATAATCTGAATTAAAAATCCAAAAGCTTGTGTAAGTTTGAATATTAGGCTATATAAGAATAACACTTGACTCGTGTGGCAAAACTGTAACCTAACCTAACCTGACTTCTTGTAACCTTACCCAACCTGACCTAACATTGCCAAACTTCACATAACATTACGTAACATGACCTGACCTAACCTTACCTAACCTGACTCAACATTACCTAACCTAACCGAACCTGACCTAACCTATACTAATGTACACTAACCTGACCTGACCTTACCTAACCTGACCTTAACTAACCTGAGTTCAATTTTCCTAGTCTAACCTTACCTAAACTGAACTAACCTGACCTAACCTTAGATAATCAAATCTAACCTAACTGCACCTAACCTGACCTAACCTAACCTAACCGAACCTGACCTAACCTATACTAATCTATACTAACCTGACCTGACCTTACCTAACCTGACCTTACCTAACGTGAGCTCAACTTTTCTAGTCTAACCTTACCTAAACTGAACTAACCTGACCTAACCTTACATAATCAAATCCAACCTAACTGTACCTAACCTTACCTAACCTACCCTAACCTCACCTGACCTAACTTTACCTAACCTTATCTAACCTTACCTGAACTAACCTGTCATTGCCTAATCTGATCTTACCTAACGTAACCTACTCTAACCTGTCCTAGCCCTACTCAACCAAACCTACCCTAACCTTAATGTATTTGAGTAACATGCATTTTCACAACACCATAAAATATATAAAAAGTTCTAGTCAATCTTCTTACTACTCTTTATACATATGTAAAAAAAACATTACATATGTATAAATTGTCATTACTTTTTTATTATGTGTTTCTATGTTCTATTTTCATAAGTAAAGAATTAGATCAATGTACTTTTCTATATATTTATCATTATTGGGTTAAAGCTTCCTTAGAGCTTTATAAATTATTGCTTATTGAAAATTGAGGACCTGTATTGTTACAATAAAGCAAATAATAATTCCCTTTAATTAAAATATCAAAAATTTTTACAATTTTGGGTAGAAAAATAATTAACTGTGGGTGTGGTCTTAGCTAAGAGGGTAATGTTGTGGTTTGCCACACGGACGGTCCAGATTTGATTCTGGATGTGACTAATATCAGTTTTGGTCCTTCCCCTCCCGTTGTTTGGAAGTCACTTTAAGCCGTTGGTCCCCAGGTTGTGTTAGGGGGCTTAACTTCACGAGGTTAAATAAGATATCCTTTAATTATTTGAACCACAAACATATGTAAAAACCATTTTCAATAATACATTTAAATAAATGTTGCTATTAAATTTTAATATTGCAAAGGTAACAATTAAATTTGTTTTTGTTGGTAAGGTTAAGCGATTAAAGAAAACATTATTTAGTAGGTATCTCTATAAATTAAAAATATGTTTTTTGCTGAACAAAATAACTACTATAAAGTGATATATGTAAGGGGTTTGTTGATAGTGGTTACGTCAACATGCGACATCTTGGTAGACTTTAGTGGCATCCCGTCTGAATGGTATCTGACATGCGAGGTTCACCTTTCGTAATCCACTCTAATGTCGTATTAGTGTAAGTACTGCATTGCTACCAAGGAAACAGCTTGAGCTGATTCTAGACACTAAAACATTTATTAATAAATAAATATACTTACTAAATAAAGGTATGGCATTGATAAGTGACCTTAATTTTGTGTGATTGTTTAGCATTTTCCATTCTAGGCTATCTAGTTTTTTTATTATATATAATATTGTACGTATAACTTTTAATGAAATATAATTATCTCTGCTTAAATTTAAGTCTGTTGGTATTGTTCGAAGGTCACTTTCGTCGATAGTAATAGAGAAATAAAGAACTGTAGCTCACTATCATTACGTCATTTAGGAGTTGAATCAAAGTGGATATTCACACCCTTAGTATTCAATAGACACACGATCATAAATAATCCCTGGTGAACAGCTGTATGGATATGGAACTTTATAAAACATAAATATATTTAATTCAAAATATCTATAATAAGTATTGAGTTTTGTTGGTCTTTACTGAATTAGGTTTTTTTATGTATACGATTTAAATGTTAACATGTAAATGAGAAGAAGGGTGCTGCAACTGCATTATATATATACAATTGTCATTTCCTATAGTTTCATACAGTTGGATTGTGTTGTGGTCCTGATAAATATTTCTTTTAAGGTAGTGAAACACTGAATTTTAAAAGTTTTTTATGAAATTTTTATATTTCCTACAAAATTATTTCTTATTTACACTACATTAACAAGGCTAAAATAAAATGATTATTTTTTTTCGTAAACTAAATTTTTAGTAGCTATAGCATTTAAATGAATAAACATACGTATTTCACCATGCAAAGTACATTATATATGCACTCTAAATAGATTTGCCACTAAAAATAAAGTTTTTATGAAATATATTTATTTTAATCTCATAGTTTCATAAGAGTGTTCTGCCAACTTCATTTTTTTACAATACTGTTTCTTACACTTTCACTATCTTAATAATTCTTTCCCGGTGTAAGCTCAATCATTTTAAGCGCTAAGAAATTTAACTAGTCAACATATTTATTGTTTATATTAAGTCAAGAAAGAGTTTATATTAAACTAATAAAAAGTTTATATTAAATTAAGACAGAGTTTCAATAGTTAAAAAAAATACTTTTACTAAAAAATATTGTAAGTTTTCAAAGAATATATTTGTGCCTGTAATTTGCAATTCATCCATAAAATTCATTTAGTACACATGTTAGTTTTTTTGTAAGGTTTACAACTTAAATTTATAAAAGGAGTTTTAAATTATAAATTTACTACGTTAGTGCACTTAAAACTTTGGACACATGGATTGTATAGTAATAAATATTATATAATTTGTGAAAAAGCTAATAATTTTTAGATATAATAAACGTTACGTATACACAGTCCTGCTTTTTAAATTAAAACATTTTATTTAATTTTAATTGACTATGAAGAAATACGAGTATTTGACCGATAGTTTATATATTTACTAAAAAGTGCAGTCGTTAGCAAATAAATAAACTCCTAAGAAATAATCTTTAATGCAGCATAAAAATACAGGATAGGTACTAAATATCAACCGATTTAGAATATTTATTAAAAAGTGTTATAAAATAATATAACCTAAAGAAGAAAAATTTGTAAATCGTCGTCAGTCATACGAAAAAAAAGGTTTAAAGAAAGGAAAAAACGCTCCTTAAATATTATATGTATGTTTGTACATATAATACCTTGCTTGTATTGCAACAGAGGACTCAGCAAGAAGTATTGTTGGCCAGTTATAGCTTGAACAACAATACTTGTTGTTTGGAACAATAATGATATTGGTTCAGTAATATTAGATATTCTATGTGGAAGTTTGGTTTCTGAGTACTATTCGTCTAGGAGTATATATTATAAAACTTATAAAATTACTTTTCGAACGCAACATTTCATTTTTAATTTAATCATTAACTTGGTTAATTTGTAGTGGTAAAGTTACAAAGACCTTATTCTTTGAATATAATTATAATTAAATAAACCTAGTGACTACATATCGTGACTGTGACATGTCAGTAGACACAAGTGTCAGCAAAATAAAAAAGACACTTCAAGCCACAATAGGAGTCAGCATGCAACGGTTGGCATGTCTGTTCCACTTTATTAGCAAATAGAATATAGAGTCAACAAAGTAATTACACAATCTTTAAATTTAATACACTGAGTTTCAGTAACATACTAAGTCACGAACTTAACTCTCAGAATAAAACTAATGAGTCTTAATGTACTCGTGAACGTAACACTTACCATCTTAGTCTTCATCAATTGTTAATAAGCGTACAAATTTTAATCAAAAGTTTTAAAACATTTAGTTAAAGTGCGTTGAATATTGTAAAACTAGGCTATTTTGAGATATAGGGGCCTATTGAAAGTGGACATGTCACATGGCTCATGATTGATCGGCAGATGCTATTTAATTTTATAATTTGCAATAATTATAATTTTTACATATCCAAGAAAATTTCTTGTTAAATGATATAAAAGGTGTTTCAGGCCACCCACCCGCAATCTCTGTTAGTTGAACAACTGAGTGACATATGTAACCCTTACAAGTAACAGTTATGTAACAAAATGTAACCCTAGCAAATTTCATATTTTAAGTGCCAAAAAATTTATTTTTGTTATATTTAAAACACAGGGTTCCTCAAAAGTTATGGTCGAATCCCGGAACCTTTAAATAGTATCATAGGTAATTAATTATTTTGAACATCGTAGAACGCTAGACAATTTGTTGAATAAAAATGTGGAACCCAAGAATTCAGTAAAAATGACAGTGTTCTGACAAAATATTGTCCACATATCTTTCAGCAATTAATGTTCCTCTGTTAAAAATGACAAGCTTGGTGCGGGCATTTCTTAAAATTCTACCCCAAACCATCATAGGTGCAGCACCACGAAAACTGTCCTTTGTTAATATAGCACATTGTACAAACCTGTCTCCGCAACCCTTTATGACCATCTGATGACCTCAAGGAGAACCATGACTCATCACCTTTCAGCTCTGGGCTTTAGTGCTTCTCTACTTCTCCTTTGTCTGTTGTCCGTTTACATGAGCTCGAGCTAACTCCAAACGAGATCTTCGGTGGTATGGTAGAAGTACTGAGTGTGTAGCGAGCCTATAAGTCCTAAAATTCGCTTCTTTTAGCCTTCCTCTAACCATTCTAGTTAAAACGTTCACGCCACGAACTCTCCTAAGTTGATTACAAACTTTAAAAGCATTTAAGAAATGAACACGCAAACCTAATGACACAACAAAACGGTCATACCTGGAACTTTTTGCTGTGGTACTTCCTGATCCCTACCCCCTTTCATAACTTCCTGTAAATCTAAAGCGACTCATATATCTATTAATACTGGATCTAGAAAAACCTTTCGCATTTCCCTCTTGTCGTATACCTAAGCCATGCCCAACTATAGCAATGACTCTAGCACAATCTGTCGTATGCAAAAGCATATTCAGTTACTATCTAAGATAGGAATAATCTGTATTACTGGATGTATATACACATACAGAGGTAGCCAAAGTATCCAAAGTCAGGCATGTCAGTTAGCTGAAAATCAGGCCAACACTATATGGTTAAGATTCCACGTACATCTGTAGGTCCCTTAGATACCCTGGCTATTGGGCTATTGATAAATAGCCCTTTCTGAAAAACAGTCATCATTGGTTAGTAACAATGACTACACCTGTTTATCTACACTCATCCCACTTATTTGCCCATATTTTGACGCTTTATGTCTTAGTAATGAATAATAATAAATAAACAGCTTATTTTAAAATAAACTCTTATTTAAATTTAAAAAAATGTAAGCTGCTCTACTTTTGTATCGCTCAGGGTATTATTGCAGATGGTTTCTTTGTAAGATTATATGTTTTATTTTAACTAAATGATGATAGTTTAATTAAAAGAAATGTCTTATTATTTCTTAGCTAAAGACTTTATGGCTTAATCACGTATGTTTTGTATGATTAAATTATCAAGTTGCTTAAAATGTTTAGAAACTTGCAAGGGATGATCTTTAAACCCAAAGTAAGATTTATTAATAATGCTACACAAAATAAAATATTAGAAACCGGTCATATTCTATAAAAGAGGCTAGGCAACCATGAAAATAATATATTTGGAATTATGCATATGTTACATAAAAACAGAACTAAATAAAAAACATATTATTTAATTAAAAAACATCAAAACTACATTAAATCATAGTCTAGTTTCATACTAAGTACTTGTTTTCATAAAATATAATTATTCATTTTCAGCTGTTATTAAGTTAGTATTAACAACAAAACGTTATAATTAAAATAATTATATCTTTAAAAAAATCTAGTGGTGTTTATAGCAATAAAATAAAACTATTTTCAGCCCAAAGAAATCCTCCTGTAAATACATTTTTAAACTCTAATTCCATTATAAGGATAAAGGGGTTTACAAGAGTTTTATAGTCTAGTATATTACGATGAAAACATAGTTTAATCATAATATTGAACAGGAAAATACATAAATCACATCAGTTTATTTTGGTAAACCATGTTGTATATGGAAGAATTTATTGTGATTGGAAATTAAACAAAAAATTTTATCACATATAGGTTGTCACAGTTATAAGTATTATTTAATATAATTTACCAATCATAAAACATAACTATAATAATACATTACAGTTACACTGTAAATTCAATCAAGTCAATGATGAAAACGAGTCATGTCAAAAACAATAATAATTATCTTTAGTGTGAAACAAATAATACTTTAAGCTATGTTTTAATACTTGCCACAGTCCAAAAATTAATAATAAAAAATAATAGTGCTAGTACCATCCCCAATACATGTTGATATAAAAGTGTGATTCAATCAGTTTTGCAATAGTCCTAGTACCATCCCCAGTACATGTTGATATAAAAGTGTGGTTCAATCAGTTTTGTAATAGTGCTAGTACCATCTCCAGTAAATGTTGATATAAAAGAGTTATTCAATCAGTTTTGTAATAGTGCTAGTACCATCTCCAGTACATGTTGATATAAAAGAGTTATTCAATCAGTTTTGCAATAGTCCTAGTACCATCTCCAGTACATGTTGATATAAAAGTGTGATTCAATCAGTTTTGTAATAGTGCTAGTACCATCTCCAGTACATGTTGATATAAAAGTGTGATTCAATCAGTTTTGCAATAGTCCTAGTACCATCCCCAGTACGTGTTGATATAAAAGTGTGATTAAATCAGTTTTGCAATAGTCCTAGTACCATCTCCAGTACATGTTGATGTAAAAGTTTGATTCAATCAGTTTTGCAATAGTGCTAGTACCATCCCAATACATGTTGATATAAAAGTGTAATTCAATCAGTTTTGTAATAGTGCTAGTACCATCTCCAGTACATGTTGATATAAAAGAGTAATTCAATCAGTTTTGCAATAGTCCTAGTACCATCTCCAGTACATGTTGATATAAAAGTGTGATTCAATCAGTTTTGTAATAGTGCTAGTACCATCCCCAGTACATATTGATATAAAAGTGTGATTCAATCAGTTTTGCAATAGTGCTAGTACCATCCCCAGTACATTTTGATATAAAAGTGTCATTCAATCAGTTTTACAATAGTGCTAGTACCATCTCCAGTACATGTTGATGTAAAAGTGTGATTCAATCAGTTTTGCAATAGTGCTAATACCATCCCAATACAGGTTGATATAAAAATGTGATTCAATCAGTTTTGCAATAGTCCTAGTACCCTCCCCAGTACATGTTGATATCAAAGTGTGATTCAATCAGTTTTGCAATAGTGCTAGTACCATCCCCAGTACATGTTGATATAAAAGTGTGATTCAATAAGTTTTGCAATAGTGCTAGTACCATCCCAATCCATGTTGATATAAAAGTGTGATTCAATCAGTTTTGCAACAGTGGTAGTACAATCGCCATTACATGTTGATATAAAAGTGTGATTCAATCAGTTTTGAAACAGTGGTAGTACCATCGCCAATACATGTTGATATAAAAGTGTGATTCAATCAGTTTTGAAACAGTGGTAGTACAATCGCCATTACATGTTGATATATAAGTGTGATTCAATCAGTTTTGAAACAGTGGTAGTTACCATCGCCATTACATGTTGATATAAAAGTGTGATTCAATCAGTTTTGAAACAGTGGTAGTACAATCGCCATTACATGTTGATATAAAAGTGTGATTCAATCAGTTTTGAAACAGTGGTAGTACAATCGCCATTACATGTTGATATAAAAGTGTGATTCAATCAGTTTTGAAACAGTGGTAGTACCATCACCATTACATGTTGATATAAAAGTGTGATTCAATCAGTTTTGAAACAGTGGTAGTACAATCGCCATTACATGTTGATATAAAAGTGTGATTCAATCAGTTTTGAAACAGTGGTAGTACAATCGCCATTACATGTTGATATAAAAGTGTGATTCAATCAGTTTTGAAACAGTGGTAGTACAATCGCCATTACATGTTGATATAAAAGTGTGATTCAATCAGTTTTGAAACAGTGGTAGTACAATCGCCATTACATGTTGATATAAAAGTGTGATTCAATCAGTTTTGAAACAGTGGTAGTACAATCGCCAATACATGTTGATATAAAAGTGTGATTCAATCAGTTTTGAAACAGTGGTAGTACCATCACCATTACATGTTGATATATAAGTGTGATTCAATCAGTTTTGAAACAGTGGTAGTACAATCGCCAATACATGTTGATATAAAAGTGTGATTCAATCAGTTTTGAAACAGTGGTAGTACAATCGCCATTACATGTTGATATATAAGTGTGATTCAATCAGTTTTGAAACAGTGGTAGTACAATCGCCATTACATGTTGATATAAAAGTGTGATTCAATCAGTTTTGAAACAGTGGTAGTACCATCGCCAATACATGTTGATATAAAAGTGTGATTCAATCAGTTTTACAATAGTGCTAGTACCATCCCCAGTACATGTTAATATAAAAGTGTGATTCAATCAGTTTTGCAATAGTACTAGTACCATCCCCAATAGATGCTGATATAAAAGTGTGATTCAATCAGTTTTGCAATAGTGCTAGTACCATCCCCAATACATGTTGATATAAAAGAGTGATTCAATCAGTTTTGCAATAGTGCTAGTACCATCCCCAATACATGTTGATATAAAAGTGTGACTCAATCAGTTTTGCAATAGTTTTAGTACCATCCCCAATACATGTTGATATAAAAGAGTTATTCAATCAGTTTTGCACTAGTGCTAGTACTATCTCCAGTACATGTTGATGTAAAATTGTGATTCAATCAGTTTTGCAATAGTGCTAGTACCATCCCAATACATGTTGATATAAAAATGTGATTAAATCAGTTTTGCAATTGTCCTAGTACAGTACCATCCCCAGTACATGTTGATATAAAAGTGTGATTCAATCAGTTTTGCAATAGTCCTAGTACCATATCCAGTACATATTGATATAAAAGTGTGATTCAATCGGTTTTTCAATAGTCCTAGTACCATCCCCAGTACATGTTGATATAAAAGTGTGATTCAATCAGTTTTGCAATAGTCCTAGTACCATCTTCAGTACATGTTGATATAAAAGTGTGATTCAATCAGTTTTGCAATAGTCCTAGTACCATCTTCAGTACATGTTGATATAAAAGTGTGATTCAATCAGTTTTGCAATAGTGATAGTACCATCTCCAGTACATGTTGATATAAAAGTGTGATTCAATCAGTTTTGCAATAGTGCTAGTACCATCTCCAGTACATGTTGATATAAAAGTGTGATTCAATCAGTTTTGCAATAGTGCTAGTACCATCTCCAGTACATGTTGATATAAAAGTGTGATTCAATCAGTTTTTCAATAGTGCTAGTACCATCTCCAGTACATGTTGATATAAAAGTGTGATTCAATCAGTTTTTCAATAGTCCTAGTACCATCCCCAGTACATGTTGATATAAAAGTGGGATTCAATCAGTTTTGCAATAGTCCTAGTACCATCTCCAGTACATGTTGATATAAAAGTGTGATTCAATCAGTTTTACAATAGTGCAAGTACCATCTCCAGTACATGTTGATGTAAAAGTGTGATTCAATCAGTTTTGCAATAGTGCTAGTACCATCCCAATACATGTTGATATAAAAGTGTAATTCAATCAGTTTTGCAATAGTCCTAGTACCATCCCCAGTACATATTGATATAAAAGTGTGATTCAATCAGTTTTGCAATAGTGCTAGTACCATCCCCAATACATGTTGATATAAAAGAGTTATTCAATTAGTTTTGCACTAGTGCTAGTACTATCTCCAGTACATGTTGATGTAAAAGTGTGATTCAATCAGTTTTGCAATAGTGCTAGTACCATCCCAATTCATGTTAAAATAAAAATGTGATTCAATCAGTTTTGCAATTGTCCTAGTACAGTGCCATCCCCAGTACATGTTGATATAAAAGTGTGATTCAATCAGTTTTGCAATAGTGCTAGTACCATCCACAGTACATGTTGATATAAAAGTGTGATTCAATAAGTTTTTCAATAGTGCTAGTACCATCCCCAATATATGTTGATATAAAAGAGTGATTCAATCAGTTTTGCAATAGTCCTAGTACCATCCCCAGTACATGTTGATATAAAAGTTTGATTCAGTCAGTTTTGCAATAGTGCTAGTACCATCCCCAATACATGTTGATATAAAAGTGTGATTCAATCAGTTTCGCAATAGTGCTACTACCATCCCCAGTACATTTTGATATAAAAGTGTGATTCATTCAGTTTTACAATAATGCAAGTACCATCCCCAATATATGTTGATATAAAAGAGTGATTCAATCAGTTTTGCAATAGTCCTAGTACCATCCCCAGTACATGTTGATATAAAAATGTGATTCAATCAGTTTTGCAATAGTGCTAGTACCATCCCCAGTACATGTTGATATAAAAGAGTGATTCAATCAGTTTTGAAACAGTGGTAGTACAATCGCCATTACATGTTGATATAAAAGTGTGATTCAATCAGTTTTGAAACAGTGGTAGTACCATCACCAATACATGTTGATATAAAAGTGTGATTCAATCAGTTTTGAAACAGTGGTAGTACCATCACCATTACATGTTGATATAAAAGTGTGATTCAATCAGTTTTGAAACAGTGGTAGTACAATCGCCATTACATGTTGATATAAAAGTGTGATTCAATCAGTTTTGAAACAGTGGTAGTACAATCGCCATTACATGTTGATATATAAGTGTGATTCAATCAGTTTTGAAACAGTGGTAGTACAATCGCCAATACATGTTGATATAAAAGTGTGATTCAATCAGTTTTGAAACAGTGGTAGTACAATCGCCATTACATGTTGATATATAAGTGTGATTCAATCAGTTTTGAAACAGTGGTAGTACCATCACCAATACATGTTGATATAAAAGTGTGATTCAATCAGTTTTGAAACAGTGGTAGTACCATCGCCATTACATGTTGATATAAAAGTGTGATTCAATCAGTTTTGAAACAGTGGTAGTACAATCGCTATTACATGTTGATATATAAGTGTGATTCAATCAGTTTTGAAACAGTGGTAGTACCATCACCATTACATGTTGATATAAAAGTGTGATTCAATCAGTTTTGAAACAGTGGTAGTACAATCGCCATTACATGTTGATATAAAAGTGTGATTCAATCAGTTTTGAAACAGTGGTAGTACAATCGCCATTACATGTTGATATAAAAGTGTGATTCAATCAGTTTTGAAACAGTGGTAGTACAATCGCCATTACATGTTGATATAAAAGTGTGATTCAATCAGTTTTGAAACAGTGGTAGTACAATCGCCAATACATGTTGATATAAAAGTGTGATTCAATCAGTTTTGAAACAGTGGTAGTACAATCGCCATTACATGTTGATATAAAAGTGTGATTCAATCAGTTTTGAAACAGTCGGTAGTATCATCTCCATTACATGTTGATATAAAAGTGTGATTCAATCAGTTTTGAAACAGTGGTAGTACCATCCCAATACATGTTGATATAAAAGTGTGATTCAATCAGTTTTGAAACAGTGGTAGTACCATCTCCATTACATGTTGATATAAAAGTGTGATTCAATCAGTTTTGAAACAGTGGCTAGTACCATCTCCATTACATGTTGATATAAAAGTGTGATTCAATCAGTTTTGAAACAGTGGTAGTACCATCTCCATTACATGTTGATATAAAAGTGTGATTCAATCAGTTTTGAAACAGTCGGTAGTACCATCGCCATTACATGTTGATATAAAAGTGTGATTCAATCAGTTTTGAAACAGTGCTAGTACCATCGCCAATACATGTTGATATAAAAGTGTGATTCAATCAGTTTTGAAACAGTGGTAGTACCATCGCCAGTACATGTTGATATTAAAGTGTGATTTAATCAGTTTTGAAACAGTGGTAGGTAATATCGCCAATACATGTTGATATAAAAGTGTAATTCAATCAGTTTTGAAACAGTGGTAGTACAATCGCCATTACATGTTGATATAAAAGTGTGATTCAATCAGTTTTGAAACAGTGGTAGTACCATCACCATTACATGTTGATATAAAAGTGTGATTTAATCAGTTTTGAAACAGTGGTAGTACAATCGCCATTACATGTTGATATAAAAGTGTGATTCAATCAGTTTTGAAACAGTGGTAGTACCATCGCCAATACATGTTGATATAAAAGTGTGATTCAATCAGTTTTGAAACAGTGGTAGTACAATCGCCATTACATGTTGATATAAAAGTGTGATTCAATCAGTTTTGAAACAGTGGTAGTACAATCGCCATTACATGTTGATATAAAAGTGTGATTCAATCAGTTTTGAAACAGTGGTAGTACAATCGCCATTACATGTGGATATAAAAGTGTAATTCACTCAGTTTTGCAATAGTCCTACTACCATCTCCATTACATGTTGATATAAAAGTGTGATTCAATCAGTTTTGCAATAGTGCTAGTACCATCTCCAGTACATGTTGATATAAAAGTGTGATTCAATCAGTTTTGCAATAGTGCTAGTACTATCTCCAGTACATGTTGATATAAAAGTGTGATTCAATCAGTTTTGCAATAGTCCTAGTTCCATCCCCAGTACATGTTGATATAAAAGTGTGATTCAATCAGTTTTGCAATAGTCGTAGTACCATCTCCAGTACATGTTGATATAAAAGTGTGATTCAATCAGTTTTGACAATACTGCTAGTACCATCCCCAATACACGTTTATGTAAAAGTGTGATTCAATCAGTTGTGAAACAGTGGTAGTATCATCGGCAATACATGTTGATATAAAGGTGTGATTCAATCAGTTTTGAAACAGTCGTAGTACCATCGCCCAGTACATGTTGATATAAAAGTGTGATTCAATCAGTTTTGCAATAGTGGTAGTACAATCGCCATTACATGTTGATATATAAGTGTGATTCAATCAGTTTTGAAACAGTGGTAGTACCATCACCATTACATGTTGATATAAAAGTGTGATTCAATCAGTTTTGAAACAGTGGTAGTACAATCGCCATTACATGTTGATATAAAAGTGTGATTCAATCAGTTTTGAAACAGTGGTAGTACAATCGCCATTACATGTTGATATAAAAGTGTGATTCAATCAGTTTTGAAACAGTGGTAGTACCATCGCCAATACATGTTGATATAAAAGTGTGATTCAATCAGTTTTGAAACAGTGGTAGTTACCATCGCCAATACATGTTGATATAAAAGTGTGATTCAATCAGTTTTGAAACAGTGGTAGTACAATCGCCATTACATGTTGATATAAAAGTGTGATTCAATCAGTTTTGAAACAGTGGTAGTACAATCGCCATTACATGTTGATATATAAGTGTGATTCAATCAGTTTTGAAACAGTGGTAGTACAATCGCCAATACATGTTGATATAAAAGTGTGATTCAATCAGTTTTGAAACAGTGGTAGTACCATCGCCAATACATGTTGATATAAAAGTGTGATTCAATCAGTTTTGAAACAGTGGTAGTTACCATCGCCAATACATGTTGATATAAAAGTGTGATTCAATCAGTTTTGAAACAGTGGTAGTACTATCACCATTACATGTTGATATAAAAGTGTGATTCAATCAGTTTTGAAACAGTGGTAGTACCATCACCAATACATGTTGATATAAAAGTGTGATTCAATCAGTTTTGAAACAGTGGTAGTACCATCCCCAGTACATGTTGATATAAAAGTGTGATTCAATCAGTTTTGAAACAGTGGTAGTACCATCTCCAGTACATGTTGATATAAAAGTGTGATTCAATCAGGTTTTGAAACAGTGGTAGTACCATCCCCATTACATGTTGATATAAAAGTGTGATTCAATCAGTTTTGAAACAGTGGTAGTACCATCTCCAGTACATGTTGATATAAAAGTGTGATTCAATCAGTTTTGCAATAGTCCTAGTACCATCTTCAGTACATGTTGATATAAAAGTGTGATTCAATCAGTTTTGCAATAGTCCTAGTACCATCTTCAGTACATGTTGATATAAAAGTGTGATTCAATCAGTTTTGCAATAGTGATAGTACCATCTCCAGTACATGTTGATATAAAAGTGTGATTCAATCAGTTTTGCAATAGTGCTAGTACCATCTCCAGTACATGTTGATATAAAAGTGTGATTCAATCAGTTTTGCAATAGTGCTAGTACCATCTCCAGTACATGTTGATATAAAAGTGTGATTCAATCAGTTTTTCAATAGTCCTAGTACCATCCCCAATACATGTTGATATAAAAGTGTCATTCAATCAGTTTTGCAATAGGCCTAGTACCATCCCCAATACATGTTGATATAAAAGAGTTATTCAATTAGTTTTGCACTAGTGCTAGTACTATCTCCAGTACATGTTGATGTAAAAGTGTGATTCAATCAGTTTTGCAATAGTGCTAGTACCATCCCAATACATGTTAATATAAAAGTGTGATTCAATCAGTTTTGAAACAGTGGTAGTAGCCATCCCCAGTACATGTTGATATAAAAGTGTGATTCAATCAGTTTTGAAACAGTGCTAGTACCATCCACAGTACATGTTGATATAAAAGTGTGATTCAATAAGTTTTGAAACAGTGCTAGTACCATCCCCAATATATGTTGATATAAAAGTGTGATTCAATCAGTTTTGCAATATTCTTAGTACCATATCCAGTACATGTTGATATAAAAGTTTGATTCAGTCAGTTTTGAAATAGTGCTAGTACCATCCCCAATACATGTTGATATAAAAGTGTGATTCAATCAGTTTCGCAATAGTGCTACTACCATCCCATTACATTTTGATATAAAAGTGTGATTCAATCAGTTTTAAATAAGTGCAAGTACCATCGCCAATATATGTTGATATAAAAGTGTGATTCAATCAGTTTTGAAACAGTGGTAGTACAATCGCCATTACATGTTGATATAAAAGTGTGATTCAATCAGTTTTGAAACAGTGGTAGTACAATCGCCATTACATGTTGATATAAAAGTGTGATTCAATCAGTTTTGAAACAGTGGTAGTACAATCGCCATTACATGTTGATATAAAAGTGTGATTCAATCAGTTTTGAAACAGTGGTAGTACAATCGCCATTACATGTTGATATAAAAGTGTGATTCAATCAGTTTTGAAACAGTGGTAGTACAATCGCCATTACATGTTGATATAAAAGTGTGATTCAATCAGTTTTGAAACAGTGGTAGTACAATCGCCATTACATGTTGATATAAAAGTGTGATTCAATCAGTTTTGAAACAGTGGTAGTACCATCACCATTACATGTTGATATAAAAGTGTGATTCAATCAGTTTTGAAACAGTGGTAGTACAATCGCCATTACATGTTGATATAAAAGTGTGATTCAATCAGTTTCGCAATAGTGCTAGTACCATCCCCAGTACATTTTGATATAAAAGTGTGATTCAATCAGTTTCGCAATAGTGCTAGTACCATCCCCAGTACATGTTGATATAAAAGTGTGATTCAATCAGATTTGCAATAGTGCTAGTACCATCCCCAGTACATGTTGATATAAAAGAGTGATTCAATCAGTTTTGCAATAGTCCTAGTACCATCTCCACTACATGTTGATGTAAAAGTGTGATTAAATCAGTTTTACAATAGTGCAAGTACCATCTCCAGTACATGTTGATATAAAAGTGTAATTCAATCAGTTTTACAATAGTGCTAGTACCATCCCAATATATGTTGATATAAAAGTGTGATTCAATCAGTTTTACAATAGTGCAAGTACCATCTCCAGTACATGTTGATATAAAAGTGTGATTCAATCAGTTTTACAATAGTGCTAGTACCATCCCAATATATGTTGATATAAAAGTGTGATTCAATCAGTTTTACAATAGTGCTAGTACCATCGCCATTACATGTTGATATAAAAGTGTGATTCAATTAGTCTTGAAACAGCAATAGTACAATCGCCATTACATGTTGATATAAAAGTGTGATTCAATAAGTTTTGAAACAGTGGTAGTACCATCACCATTACATGTTGATATAAAAGTGTGATTCAATCAGTTTTGAAACAGTGGTAGTACCATCACCAATACATGTTGATATAAAAGTGTGATTCAATCAGTTTTGAAACAGTGGTAGTACAATCGCCATTACATGTTGATATAAAAGTGTGATTCAATTAGTCTTGAAACAGCAATAGTACAATCGCCATTACATGTTGATATAAAAGTGTGATTCAATCAGTTTTGAAACAGTGGTAGTACAATCGCCATTACATGTTGATATAAAAGTGTGATTCAATCAGTTTTGAAACAGTGGTAGTACAATCGCCATTACATGTTGATATAAAAGTGTGATTCAATCAGTTTTGAAACAGTGGTAGTACAATCGCCATTACATGTTGATATAAAAGTGTGATTCAATCAGTTTTGAAACAGTGGTAGTACCATCACCAATACATGTTGATATAAAAGTGTGATTCAATCAGTTTTGAAACAGTGGTAGTACCATCGCCAATACATGTTGATATAAAAGTGTGATTCAATCAGTTTTGAAACAGTGGTAGTACAATCGCCATTACATGTTGATATAAAAGTGTGATTCAATAAGTTTTGAAACAGTGGTAGTACCATCACCATTACATGTTGATATAAAAGTGTGATTAAATCAGTTATGAAACAGTGGTAGTACCATCGCCAATACATGTTGATATAAAAGTGTGATTCAATCAGTTTTGAAACAGTGGTAGTTACCATCGCCAATACATGTTGATATAAAAGTGTGATTCAATCAGTTTTGAAACAGTGGTAGTACAATCGCCATTACATGTTGATATATAAGTGTGATTCAATCAGTTTTGAAACAGTGGTAGTACCATCGCCAATACATGTTGATATAAAAGTGTGATTCAATCAGTTTTGAAACAGTGGTAGTTACCATCGCCAATACATGTTGATATAAAAGTGTGATTCAATCAGTTTTGAAACAGTGGTAGTACAATCGCCAATACATGTTGATATAAAAGTGTGATTCAATCAGTTTTGAAACAGTGGTAGTACCATCGCCAATACATGTTGATATAAAAGTGTGATTCAATCAGTTTTGAAACAGTGGTAGTACAATCGCCATTACATGTTGATATATAAGTGTGATTCAATCAGTTTTGAAACAGTGGTAGTACCATCACCATTACATGTTGATATAAAAGTGTGATTCAATCAGTTTTGAAACAGTGGTAGTACAATCGCCATTACATGTTGATATAAAAGTGTGATTCAATCAGTTTTGAAACAGTGGTAGTACCATCACCATTACATGTTGATATAAAAGTGTGATTCAATCAGTTTTGAAACAGTGGTAGTACCATCACCAATACATGTTGATATAAAAGTGTGATTCAATCAGTTTTGAAACAGTGGTAGTACCATCACCATTACATGTTGATATAAAAGTGTGATTCAATCAGTTTTGAAACAGTGGTAGTACCATCACCATTACATGTTGATATAAAAGTGTGATTCAATCAGTTTTGAAACAGTGGTAGTACCATCACCATTACATGTTGATATAAAAGTGTGATTCAATCAGTTTTGAAACAGTGGTAGTACCATCGCCAATACATGTTGATATAAAAGTGTGATTCAATCAGTTTTGAAACAGTGGTAGTACCATCACCATTACATGTTGATATAAAAGTGTGATTCAATCAGTTTTGAAACAGTGGTAGTACCATCACCATTACATGTTGATATAAAAGTGTGATTCAATCAGTTTTGAAACAGTGGTAGTACCATCGCCAATACATGTTGATATAAAAGTGTGATTCAATCAGTTTTGAAACAGTGGTAGTACCATCGCCATTACATGTTGATATAAAAGTGTGATTCAATCAGTTTTGAAACAGTGGTAGTACAATCGCCATTACATGTTGATATAAAAGTGTGATTCAATCAGTTTTGAAACAGTGGTAGTACAATCGCCATTACATGTTGATATAAAAGTGTGATTCAATCAGTTTTGAAACAGTGGTAGTACCATCGCCAATACATGTTGATATAAAAGTGTGATTCAATCAGTTTTGAAACAGTGGTAGTACAATCGCCATTACATGTTGATATAAAAGTGTGATTCAATCAGTTTTGAAACAGTGGTAGTACAATCGCCATTACATGTTGATATAAAAGTGTGATTCAATCAGTTTTGAAACAGTGGTAGTACAATCGCCATTACATGTTGATATAAAAGTGTGATTCAATCAGTTTTGAAACAGTGGTAGTACCATCGCCAATACATGTTGATATAAAAGTGTGATTCAATCAGTTTTGAAACAGTGCTAGTACCATCCCCAGTACATGTTGATATAAAAGTGTGATTCAATCAGTTTTGCAATAGTGCTAGTACCATCCCCAGTGCATGTTGATATAAAAGTGTAATTCAATCAGTTTTGCAATAGTCCTAGTATCATCTCCAGTACATGTTGATGTAAAAGTTTGATTCAATCAGTTTTGCAATAGTGCTAGTACCATCCCAATACATGTTGATATAAAAGTGTAATTCAATCAGTTTTGTAATAGTGCTAGTACCATCTCCAGTACATGTTGATATAAAAGAGTAATTCAATCAGTTTTGCAATAGTCCTAGTACCATCTCCAGTACATGTTGATATAAAAGTGTGATACAATCAGTTTTGTAATAGTGCTAGTACCATCTCCAGTACATGTTGATATAAAAGTGTGATTCAATCAGTTTTGCAATAGTCCTAGTACCATCCCCAGTACATATTGATATAAAAGTAAGATTCAATCAGTTTTGCAATAGTGCTAGTACCATCCCTAGTACATTTTGATATAAAAGTGTCATTCAATCAGTTTTACAATAGTGCTAGTACCATCTCCAGTACATGTTGATGTAAAAGTGTGATTCAATCAGTTTTGCAATAGTGCTAATACCATCCCAATACATGTTGATATAAAAATGTGATTCAATAAGTTTTGCAATAGTCCTAGTACCATCCCCAGTACATGTTGATATAAAAGTGTGATTCAATCAGTTTTACAATAGTGCTAGTACCATCCCCAGTACATGTTGATATAAAAGTGTGATTCAATAAGTTTTGCAATAGTGCTAGTACCATCCCAATACATGTTGATATAAAAGTGTGATTCAATCAGTTTTGCAATAGTGCTAGTACCATCCCTAGTACATGTTGATATAAAAAACTGATTCAATCAGTTTTGCAATAGAGCTAGTATCATTCCAATATATGTTGATAAAAAAGTGTGATTCAATCAGTTTTGCAATAGTACTAGTACCATATCCAGTACATGTTGATGTAAAAGTGTGATTCAATCGGTTTTTCAATAGTCCTAGTACCATCCCCAGTACATGTGGATATAAAAGTGTGATTCAATCAGTTTTGAAACAGTGGTAGTACAATCGCCATTACATGTTGATATATAAGTGTGATTTAATCAGTTTTGAAAAAGCGGTAGTACCATCACCAATACATGTTGATATAAAAGTGTGATTCAATCAGTTTTGAAACAGTGGTAGTACAATCGCCATTACATGTTGATATAAAAGTGTGATTCAATCAGTTTTGAAACAGTGGTATTACCATCGCCATTACATGTTGATATAAAAGTGTGATTCAATCAGTTTTGAAACAGTGGTAGTACAATCGCCATTACATGTTGATATAAAAGTGTGATTCAATCAGTTTTGAAACAGTGGTAGTACAATCGCCATTACATGTTGATATAAAAGTGTGATTCAATCAGTTTTGAAACAGTGGTAGTACCATCGCCAATACATGTTGATATAAAAGTGTGATTCAATCAGTTTTGAAACAGTGGTAGTACAATCGCCATTACATATTGATATAAAAGTGTGATTCAATCAGTTTTGCAATAGTGCTAGTACCATCCCCAGTACATGTTGATATAAAAGTGTCATTCAATCAGTTTTACAATAGTGCTAGTACCATCTCCAGTACAAGTTGATGTAAAAGTGTGATTCAATCAGTTTTTCAATAGTGCTAGTACCATCCCCAATATATGTTGATATAAAAGTGTGATTAAATCAGTTTTGCAATAGTCCTAGTACCATCTCCAGTACATGTTGATGTAAAAGTGTGATTCAATCAGTTTTTCAATAGTCCTAGTACCATCCCCAGTACATGTTGATATAAAAGTGTGATTTAATCAGTTTTAAAATAGTGCTAGTACCATCCCCAGTACATGTTAATATAAAAGTGTAATTCAATCAGTTTTGCAATAGTGCTAGTACCATCCCAATACATGTTGATATAAAAGAGTGATTCAATCAGTTTTGCAATAGTGCTAGTACCATCCCCAATACATGTTGATATAAAAGTGTGACTCAATCAGTTTTGCAATAGTGCTACTACCATCCCCAATACATGTTGATATAAAAGTGTGATTCAATCAGTTTTACAATAGTGCTAGTACCATCCCAATATATGTTGATATAAAAGTGTGATTCAATCAGTTTTACAATACTGCAAGTACCATCTCCAGTACATGTTGATATGAAAGTGTGATTCAATCAGTTTTACAATAGTGCTAGTACCATCCCAATATATGTTGATATAAAAGTGTGATTCAATCAGTTTTACAATAGTGCTAGTACCATCCCCAGTACATGTTGATATAAAAGTGTGATTCAATCAGTTTCGCAATAGTGCTAGTACCATTCCCAGTACATGTTGATATAAAAGAGTGATTCTATCAGTTTTCCAATAGTCCTAGTATTATCTCCAGTACATGTTGATGTAAAAGTTTGATTCAATCAGTTTTGCAATAGTGCTAGTACCATCCCAATACATGTTGATATAAAAGTGTAATTCAATCAGTTTTGTAATAGTGCTAGTACCATCTCTAGTACATGTTGATATAAAAGAGTAATTCAATCAGTTTTGCAATAGTCCTAGTACCATCTCCAGTACATGTTGATATAAAAGTGTGATTCAATCAGTTTTGTAATAGTGCTAGTACCATCTCCAGTACATGTTGATATAAAAGTGTGATTCAATCAGTTTTGCAATAGTCCTATTACCATCCCCAGTACATATTGATATAAAAGTATGATTGAATCAGTTTTGCAATAGTGCTAGTACCATCCCTAGTACATTTTGATATAAAAGTGTCATTCAATCAGTTTTACAATAGTGCTAGTACCATCTCCAGTACATGTTGATGTAAAAGTGTGATTTAATCAGTTTTGCAATAGTGCTAATACCATCCCAATACATGTTGATACAAAAATGTGATTCAATAAGTTTTGCAATAGTCCTAGTACCATCCCCAGTACATGTTGATAATAAAGTGTGATTCAATCAGTTTTACAATAGTGCTAGTACCATCCCCAGTACATGTTGATATAAAAGTGGGATTCAATCAGTTTTGAAACAGTGTTAGTACCATCGCCATTACATGTTGATATAAAAGTGTGATTCAATCAGTTTTGAAACAGTGGTAGTACCATCACCATTACATGTTGATATATAAGTGTGATTCAATCAGTTTTGAAACAGTGGTAGTACCATCGCCAATACATGTTGATATAAAGTGTGATTCAATCAGTTTTGAAACAGTGGTAGTACAATCGCCATTACATGTTGATATAAAAGTGTGATTCAATCAGTTTTGAAACAGTGGTAGTACCATCACCATTACATGTTGATATAAAAGTGTGATTCAATCAGTTTTGAAACAGTGGTAGTACCATCACCATTACATGTTGATATAAAAGTGTGATTCAATCAGTTTTGAAACAGTGGTAGTACCATCGCCATTACATGTTGATATAAAAGTGTGATTCAATCAGTTTTGAAACAGTGGTAGTACCATCTCCAGTACATGTTGATGTAAAAGTGTGATTTAATCAGTTTTTCAATAGTCCTAGTACCATCCCCAGTACATGTTGATATAAAAGTGTAATTTAATCATTTTTACAATAGTGCTAGTACCATCCCCAGTACATGTTAATATAAAAGTGTAATTCAATCAGTTTTGCAATAGTGCTAGTACCATCCCCAATAGATGCTGATATAAAAGTGTGACTCAATCAGTTTTGCAATAGTGCTAGTACCATCCCCAATACATGTTGATATAAAAGAGTTATTCAATCAGTTTTGCACTAGTACTAGTACTATCTCCAGTACATGTTGATGTAAAAGTGTGATTCAATCAGTTTTGCAATAGTGCTAGTACCATCCCAATACATGTTGAAATAAAAATGTGATTCAATCAGTTTTGCAATTGTCCTAGTACAGTACCATCCCCAGTACATGTTGATATAAAAGTGTGTTTCAATCAGTTTTGCAATAGTGCTAGTACCATCCACAGTACATGTTAATATAAAAGTGTGATTCAATAAGTTTCGCAATAGTCCTAGTACCATCCCCAGTACATGTTGATATAAAAAAATTATTCAATCAGTTTTACCATAGTGCAAGTACCATCACATCTAGTACATGTTGATGTAAAAGTGTGATTCAATCAGTTTTGCAATAGTGCTAGTACCATCCCAATACATGTTGATATAAAAGTGTGATTCAATCAGTTTTGCAATAGTGCTAGTACCATCCCAATACACGTTGATATAAAAGTGTGATTCAATCAGTTTTGCAATAGTCCTAGTACCATCCCCAGTACATGTAGATATAAAAGTGTGATTCAATCAGTTTCGCAATAGTGCTAGTACCATCCCCAGTACATGTTGATATAAAAGTTTGATTCAGTCAGTTTTGCAATAGTGCTAGTACCATCCCCAATACATTTTGATATAAAAGTGTGATTCAATCAGTTTCGCAATAGTGCTAGTACCATCCCCAGTACATTTTGATATAAAAGTGTGATTCAATCAGTTTCGCAATAGTGCTAGTACCATCCCAAGTACATGTTGATATAAAAGTGTGATTCAATCAGTTTCGCAATAGTGCTAGTACCATCCCAGGTACATGTTGATATAAAAGAGTGATTCAATCAGTTTTGCAATAGTCCTAGTACCATCTCCAGTACATTTTGATGTAAAAGTGTGATTCAATCAGTTTTACAATAGTGCAAGTACCATCTCCAGTACATGTTGATATAAAAGTGTGATTCAATCAGTTTTACAATAGTGCTAGTACCATCTCAATATATGTTGATATAAAAGTGTGATTCAATCGGTTTTACAATAGTGCAAGTACCATCTCCAGTACATGTTGATATAAAAGTGTGATTCAATCAATTTTACAATAGTGCTAGTACTATCCCAATATATGTTGATATAAAAGTGTGATTCAATCAGTTTTGCAATAGTGCTAGTACCATCCCCAGTACATGTTGATATAAAAGTGTGATTCAATCAGTTTCGCAATAGTGCTAGTACCATCCCCAGTACATGTAGATATAAAAGTGTGATTAAATCAGTTTTGCAATAGTGCTAGTACCATCCCCAGTACATGTTGATATAAAAGAGTGATTCAATCAGTTTTGCAATAGTCCTAGTACCATTCCCAATACATGTTGATATAAAAGTGTGATTCAATCAGTTTCGCAATAGTGCTAGTACCATCCCCACTACATGTTGATATAAAAGTGTGATTCAATCAGTTTTGCAATAGTGCTAGTACTATCCCCAGTACATGTTGATATAAAAGAGTGATTCAATCAGTTTTGCAATAGTCCTAGTACCATCTCTAGTACATGTTGATGTAAAAGTGTGATTCAATCAGTTTTACTATAGTGCAAGTACCATCTTCAGTACATGTTGATGTAAAAGTGTGATTCAATCAGTTTTAGAATAGTGCTAGTACCACCCCAATACATGTTGATATAAAAGTGTGATTCAATCAGTTTTGCAATAGTCCTAGTACCATCCCCAGTACATGTTGATATAAAAGTGTGATTCAATCAGTTTCGCAATAGTGCTAGTCTTATCCCCAGTACATGTTGATATAAAAGTTTGATTCAGTCAGTTTTGCAATAGTGCTAGTATCATCCCCAATACATGTTGATATAAAAGTGTGATTCAATCAGTTTCGCAATAGTGCTAGTACCATCCCCAGTACATGTTGATATAAAAGTGTGATTCAATCAGTTTTGCAATAGTGCTAGTACCATCCCAATACATGTTGATATAAAAGTGTGATTCAATCAGTTTTGCAATAGTCCTAGTACCATCCCCAGTACATGTTGATATAAAAGTGTGATTTAATCAGTTTCGCAATAGTGCTAGTACCATCCCCAGTACATGTTGATATAAAAGTGTGATTCAGTCAGTTTTGCAATAGTGCTAGTACCATCCCATATACATGTTGATATAAAAGTGTGATTCAATCAGTTTCGCAATAGTGCTAGTACCATCCCCAGTACATGTTGATATAAAAGTGTGATTCAATCAGTTTCGCAATAGTGCTAGTACCATCCCCACTACATGTTGATATAAAAGTGTGATTCAATCAGTTTTGCAATAGTGCTAGTACCATCCCCAGTACATGTTGATATAAAAGAGTGATTAAATCAGTTTTGCAATAGTCCTAGTACCATCTCCAGTACATGTTGATGTCAAAGTGTGATTCAATCAGTTTTACAATAGTGCAAGTACCATCTCCAGTACATGTTGATATAAAAGTGTGATTTAATCAGTTTTACAATAGTGCTAGTACCATCCCAATATATGTTGATATAAAAGTGTGATTCAATCAGTTTTACAATAGTGCAAGTACCATCTCTAGTACATGTTGATATAAAAGTGTGATTCAATCAGTTTTACAAGTACGCAACAGATGAATGGCAGTTTACCAGTCAGGAATGGCATTTTAAGTTTCACCTACTTAACTGTAAACAAATTAAAAGATAGTAATGTTTGTGTGAAAACCATTGGTCCAATAAAGCTAAATGTTCAGGAGGTTATACTTATAAAATATCACATAAAATATTAAGATATGATGGCTAATATGGACTGAGTAGTACATACGAAACCTAATATATATATATATATATATATATATATATATATATATATATATATATATATATATATTTTAATGAACTACAAGGGCATCCTTAGTAATTATTTAATCTAATTACCTTTTACATTATGAGCATATTTCTCTATGTTGTAACATGTTTTCCAGTCAAGTAGTAGACCCATTTCAATAGTGATCAGTAATATAGTTCTATGTAGTACTTTACATATTCAGAGACATTTAATCTATTCTGCATTGTAAATATTACAGTTCTACAAATCAAGGGGGAAGAAGACTTATTTATGTACTTGTCTCTTGGTACTGAGTTTTTATGAAAATGATTTAACATTGTTGTGAAAGACCCTCCGTATAAAATGGGGAACTTACCTAGTCTGCTGGCTTTGTCTAAGGTTACTTTAATATGAGATGGACCTTTATAGTTTAACCCTTGTAAATATATTATACATTTATTATGATATTAAATAAGTGACTTAACAATTATATAATAATGCTTCTTAAAACATTATTAATCACCGTGTCATCAAATAAAAAAATATTATTGCTAAGATATATTTTGTTTCACTGCTTATTATTTTTATTAATTTGAGTACACAAATAATAAAAAAATACTTGTTTTGCATTCTTTTAATAACTCTCATGATAATTAAAAAAACTTACATTTATTTAATATTTCTCTAAGTCAATTTGATTATTAGTAATTTTGTTTGCAATTATGAATATATACATAACGTTGATCTGCCTGGTCTGGTTATCAGACATTTATTTCATTAACTAGAATATTGAATAAATAAAAAAAAATTTTAAACAGCCTAATTTTATATGTAAAAAACTATGGATTTTAGCTATACCTTTTAGCTTTACCCCAGAATCATAACCACACTTATTATTTAATTGTAAATAAATATTATTCGTTACAATAATTACAAAGTCATGCTTTGAGCAATTTAAACCACTTTTAAAATTACATAACCACCGTAGTACACGATCCTTAAACAAGACACCCAAAGTGTAAGTCAAGTCAAGGCCAAGCTAAAGCCCGGGCTTCTCTGCAGGACCAAAGTCATAGAGTTCTAAAGGAAACTACTTTTAAAATTGCATTAAAAAACGAATGAGTGGCTTACATTAGTCTTTTGTGAGGACAAGTCCATGCTAAAACCTGGACTCTTGTTCTTGAAGGGTCATATATCCACTATTCCACTGACCGAGTATCTTTAAACTATACATTTTGATTATACGAGTGAATCAAAATGTAATTATGAAATCGTAATTTATTGAATTAATCTCTAAAGTTTCATACAAAGCCAGAAGGTGCTGTGAACTCTATACAAACATGATAAATATTGCTTTTAAAGTTTAAAATTAGAAAGGATGTTGTATAACATTATTTTAATTTAAATCAATTATTTTAATAACACCTGTATTAAAATACATCACTATAAATACAATAAAAAGAGGACATAATATTCAATTTAATTTGATTTTATTTAAGCATTGACAAAAAATTTTCATAATGTATATAGTTACGGAATAAATTAATAGTAATTTAATTTCAATATAAACATGTTTTTTTTTTGACAATAATAATGGATTCTCACTATATAAAAATGTTTCCTGTATTGATACAAACTGCAATTGGTCACATTTTGATGTAGTTATCTGGGCACCAGTTTCTACATTAACTGCAGGATAATTAATGCAGTAATGTATAACTAAAAGAGTCGTTTTGTATTAAATGAGTGTCCGTTGAAATTTTCTAAGTATCAGAATATGTGAATTCCATAACATTTTAATATATTTTGAATTAATAATACTTTTTAATATAAATATATCTATTTAAATTGCTTAAATATAAACTAATTTTGTTTCGCCATTAGACAATTGAAAACAAAATTAAGCAGGACACCATTTGTATACTTTTCATAGTAGCAGTTAATGTAACTTAGAAAAAAATATGGTTCTAAATACGTTATGGTTTCTCTAACTATAACATTCACAGGTAAAACACATTATTAATTTTACTAATCTTATGGTGATATAAAATAATTTTAATTTTAAAGAATAAGGACTATCAATAAGATGTAAGATATGCCAGTTGAAGTAAGTGTTGGAAGACTTAGCGAATAGTTCAAATTGATAAATACGTGTAATACTGGAATACCGTGATAGGTAGCTTCCTATCTAATCCCAGTCAAATAGATTATATTTGACTGGGATTAGTAACTGTTCAAGATATACGATAATGGTATAAAATTTACTAAAATAAATGTAAAACTACAAGTTGGAGCCTTGTGGAGCACTTTTCCTACGTAATTTAATTGATAATTATGATATAGGATATGTAAATTGATTTTTTGTAGCAAATGTTTAACATATTCAAGTTTAACAAAAAATAATTTCATTTAGACTTTCAAGTAAATATTTAATTTTGTCATAATTTTAAAGCATGTTATGTACTTGACAACCAGTGAGCTTCAAAACCATTTATTAAAAATTTAAGAATACAGATTATAAAAAATCACGTAAATATTGTATATTTCAATTGTAACATCTACCTACAGTATTTATACACCCACACCCTACCTACAACACAGATTTTACTGCCTACCACAACAGCCCCTGTACATTAACTGTATCCTGTTTGATATTAGTGGCCACATACAGTGGTATCCACTCACCTGCCCACCCTTACACGTACAGGGGTATTGACCCACCCACCCTTACACGAACAGGGGTATTGGTTAAATATATGACATCCTGTAGTCATGGATTATTTCTGGCTACATATCTGCTGACTAAAGTAATAAGTGTTAGTCGTACACACGTTTTTAATTAGTTGACAATGTATATTCTAGGATGTTAGTTATTATGAATAATTAATAAACTGTGATATCAGTTTTTCAATATAATACTTATGTTAAGGTGCTACACGCTACCCTCCCCCCCCATCTGAGGTACGTGGTGCCAGTAACATATGTGGTCGTAGATATAACCAACTACAGAATACAGTCAAATAGCAAACATTCGTTGATCAGATGTCAGAAAACATAAACATGGCTTTAACTAATGTTTACTGGCATATGTATCGTTGTTGTTGGAGGATGATTATGATACAAACAGCCACGGATTTTAATACAGATGTTGTTAAAACAATGATAATTATAATCATTTACTACTATTTTTCATTAGGATTGATTTCATAAATAATCAAACCTAAATGTTTCATAATTACTTATATTTAGGTTGCTGGATATAACTTCTTTCATTGGGAGGTCAGTCTGTGTAGAAACTGAAGTGCAACTAAAAATATTGCCAGTATTAATATATGAAACCAACCTATTCAGAGTGAAGAAGAAAATCAGCATACAGCAAACAAGAGGGGGTAGTAATAACAACACGGTCCAAACCAGGTTGAATTTGAGCTATATCTAATTAGGACTTAAAGCCCGGAAGCCTTAGATCACTCGGAAAATGGCTCTCTCTTCTTGGTTTCATATATTAAAAATGTGTAAGTAGAAAATACTTTTTTGTTTGAAACTATGGTGTATAATAGTATTTTAACGTAGTAATTACAAAATATCTTTACTTTTGTTATAAAAAAAGACAGCTGAGAGGAAAATATAAAATTATAATTATACAATAAACTTTATCTCTTTATTTATATACTATCGTTTTAATTACATGCCATTCATACATGTAACTTTTTCTCGTTGCTACGAGATAAGTATAATAAATACGAGAATGGAGGTTTATAAATATATAAATAATGGAAAATTATATTTATAACTCCAATATTTGTAAACAAGAATATTGCCGTAATTAAATTATATTAAGGAATACATTGTGGCTAAGTGGAATATGGTGCATGGACTTTCCTTTTTAGTAGGAAGAAATTAACAATGAAAACAAATAAAAATCTATAGATATATTTAATTAATAATTTATGGTTTTGTATCACAAATAACACTTTAATTATGTTATAAAAACATATCTAGTAAAATCTTCTGCAGAGATGCCATCTATGAGAGGAAACCGTATCCTCGCTGACACTGCTGTCAATGCCAGAGAGCCCTGAACGGTGTAGTGTTACCGTGAGGGCTTTTTATTTTCCCCACAATATTTCGCAGCCGCAACATTTCTCTCATCATTACATTCATATCAATTAACTGAGAATATCATAGATGAGTGATTCATGCAACACGCGTTGAATATCACATATACACACATATCATTAACCAATGTGTAAATAAACGTGTACATTTATATTTTTAGGACAGTCTGTTCTGTTACAATGCTTTTCGTATCAAACTAAAAGTATCTAAATTAGATTTACTAAAAGATTTTCCTTTTGGTGGTGCCTAACAACACCAAAAGTGTCTTAGTCTATCTTTCGAAGTCGTATATTCACTTGTAGGATTAGAAAATCGATTTACATAATATACGTTAGTTTATTTGTGATTAATCTAGTAAAATGAGTTTCCCCTTTCTTTGTATGTTTATCGAAGTATTAATTGCAAAAGAGAATATCGTTTGCAAACATGAAATGTCTCAATTGAAAGGCTCACAGAACAGTATTAAGTACTTTAAACTAGGAAGGAGTATGGGAATAGTGTTATGTCAATTCGTCAATGAGGCCTCTGCATTTATAAGGACATATACAATGTTTGGTTAGTATGTTTCTAAAAATACAGAACTGAAGACAAAATACTAGCAAGAAAAAAGAATGTTTACTATCAGAACTCAGTTACCATAACCTATAGACGTATTATTATATGCTGTTGAAAAACTATTCAATACTAATAATATTTACTGTACATACAAAAATAAAGCAAATAAAACTAACTATTCCTGGTGACGATTTTGACTACAATGTCTAATGACATCTATGTCTGCTAGTTAACTAAGGGATGATATAAATATGAGTAGGTAATATTCTGTTGTAGATAGTAATTTTAAATGACC
This sequence comes from Stictocephala bisonia, assembly GCA_035578905.1. Taxonomy (NCBI): domain Eukaryota; kingdom Metazoa; phylum Arthropoda; class Insecta; order Hemiptera; family Membracidae; genus Stictocephala; species Stictocephala bisonia. Next base: position 1,112,931 of record JAQJVL010000114.1, on the reverse strand, counting down.
CTCAATAGCATTTAAATATATTGGAAACAGTTGATTCCAATACAGCAATCCCAGTTGACCTTGATTTAAATCAAGAATAAAATATTAAAATGAATATCATGTCAAATTCTTTATTTCTATATTCTTTACAACAGAGTCAGACAGAGGTGTTGTCTGTAAGCATACACTTGAGATATATCACTCAACCGGAACACGTTTGAATTCTTACTTTTTCACTTGACTTGGTAACGTGATATTCTTTTTACTTTAGGGAAACGTGTTCAATATTTTGACTATTGAAATTTAGTTATTTTTTTCAGTCAGACTTGATATAAAATTAAAATTATATTTGATGTAAGGAGACATCACATGTACGCAAATAAATAACTAAGTTTTCTTTAAATACAAATTATTTTAATGTTTAATAATATTGATAGTACTGTGGATGTCTGCCATCCACCTACTTTTGGGTTATGTAGTGATTTTTTAGGTGTTTTTTTCTCGGTCTCTTAACAGTTATATGGTCCAGCTATGCGTATAGATTTTCATATTTCCATCCTGGGTGATGGTCAGAGTTTGAACGTTGTTTTGGGAAGATTCCTGAAGATCAGGTTGTCAGTTAGTGAATATCAGAACATAACTACACGGTTAAAATTCCATAATAATGTGTGAGTTCACTTGGTTACTTTATCCAACTACTTAATTAAAATATACCATTCTAAAGAACAGTTGACTTTAGCTTTTGACAATTTGATACCCTGTACTAATTTAAATAAGCTAATTTAAATAGTTCCAGACTTATATTAGCCCATACATTGAGGTCAATTGCTAATTAACATAACACTTTATATTTTGTTCATATATTGATATTGCATCGTAGCGATTTAATTAATATAATATTTATAATATTTGGAGGCACAATGAAAAGATTAGGTTTAACGTAACTTTTATATAACTAAGATTCATTTAGTATTACAAGTGAAGACATATAAAATACATCGTATCACCGTATGACATGATATTATTTATGGTTTTAAATTAGTCTGTCAATAAAGTTTATATATACGGTTTCTACATACTAAATTCTTTTGGAGAAACAATTTTAACTCTGATTTTGTAAAATAAATATGTTTGTTATAAATACAAGCAGGCGGGGTAACCACAAGAGGGTAATTTGTGACTTGGAAGTTTCAGTTAGCTGAGCAGTAGCTGACCGGTTAATGGCTTGAGATTAAATTTCATTCATCACCTCATCTTACCCCACGTTGGGATGATCATCAGGGAAATGGACAGGCATAATTTCCCAAGTACCTATAATATTTCGTAAAAATATGGAAGTTTAATAAAAAATAATTCAAATTGTTTCGTGAAACCATCAACTGCATCTGTGTGAAGATGTGTTTCAATAATATTAAAAACAATATATTAATAAAATGTTATTCAAAATTATATAATTTTTTTCACCATAGTTCAAATATGAAGTACAGTTACATATTTTCAGAAAGTGAGAGGTTTATATCCTGGGTTTGCATACATTCCTTCTATTGGAAGTTGCCAAGTTGTGAAAACCTTATAGAAAAAAAAAATTAAGAATTATAAATCTCGTAATGAAATTTATTTGCAGTTGTTTACCAAGCAGATACAATAATATTGGGGCACTACATACTCAAACCCAATCAAATATTAATATTAAACTAACACTTATATGATTTATAATCTATGATTATAATTTACTACATAAATTCTATGATCTTTAAATTATATTACTAATGAAATTAAGTTTAAAATAAATAAATAAATTATCATCACAAATCCCATTATTTTAAGTTGAAACAATTGTATAATATTATTAATTCAAACTTTAACGATATGTTTAAAAAATAAATATATATTTTTATCAGCTGTTAGTATTTATAACTGTTAATTTCTTCTTTTTATTTATATTAAATATAAATTATTTGAACCTACAAATAATTATATCACTATATTTTCTAGAAAATTATAGACTCATGAGGTATATTTACATCATCATTGATTATGTAGTTTGCAGATATTAATGAATGGAACAATTTCACTAATTAAAAACAAATCAATTACCTCTCCCTCTTAACTGAACTTCTCCTTCATTCCCTTTATTTGTTCTCTCTTTAATTTTATATACATGTTGAATTAATTAAATAAAGTAAGAATTTGAAGTGGCAGTAGCTCAGCGGATAAATCATTGGTTTTGTATACAGGTGATCTTGGTACGTACCTGTCGTGACTCGTGGTGCAGAAGTCACGTCAGCTGGTGGTCCAACAAGCCCTTAAAACAAAAATTGCCACGTGTAAGCTGGCAAGAGAATCTGTCTCTTAAATGGTCACCTCTCTCTTCTAACACCCAGATGGAATAATATTTATTTAGTAACATATATTTAAAAGGTAAATTAATTATATTGTCTAGTGAAAAAGATATTAGACCCACTAGATAAAATACTAGACCCACTAGACAAAATCATTTTGTAGCAAAAATTATCACAAGTAGTATAATGAAAATTATCGTTAAAATATTTTATTCTTAAGTCATCAAGGCTGTTGTATTTGTTGTAATAAAAATCACTTTAGCACATGTGTTTCAATCAAACTTGTACAACCATGTAGATGTAAAATTTGATGTTATTGTCAATAACATGTTTTCTAAAATATCTAAAAAGTCAGATTATAATATAATTGTACTAATTAATGTGTTCAGTGATAAAAACAGATCATGATTTGAAATTTTAGTAAACAATTATTAATTATGTTCAAATTTATGTTATTTTTAATGTTTCTGCTTGTTACCCAAACATCTATTTAGGGCTAAAAAATATAACCCTGAAATTCTATATAAAATTATTACCTAAGACTATTACGTATTAAAGATATATAGAATTGTTTGGGCAACATTTTAAATATGTAGTCGTGCATTCATGAATCATCAATAATTAGAGGGGTTGCTGTAACAGATAGCAAGAGATAGGTCGAGCCGACTTGCCCAATTCCCAACCCAAGATAACGGGTCGTAACTTACACTATAGCTATAATTAGTCATTGATCTAACCCTTAGGCCTTACATAAATAGCCAGGAATGTCCCATTGTGTTATACTTATTTCTGTGTAAGCTATGCAGTATATTTACATTATCTTGTACATTGTTAATTTGTGGTTATTTACAACTTTACAAATAACACAAAGCTACTTTTTTACGTTTCCGTTTCTACTTTGATTTCCGTGTTTGTTTCCGTTTCCATCTCCTTTCCATTCCAGTTCGTATCAGTTGTCAACCATTGTCATTCATTTAGCTGATCTTTTATTTCTAATACCATTGTCCTTGTATGGCAGCTAACATATTACTGTACTAATTTTTACTAGAAACGCAAGGATGTAATGTAATCATAAAACTATTGTATATTCCTTATTTCTTATTTTTCCTATTAAAGTTTATTATTTGTCTAACGTTATCCTTGACTAGATAATGATCTGATAATAGTCCCGTGGTTCTAACCTGCATAGACACTCTAGCACGTTTTGTATCTACAAAGTCATGTTCAATATCATTATTTTCAAGCTTTTGAGGTCCAAGTTTGTGTATTTGCTTACGGGGAAGCCATATTCTTACTCGCGAACAACAGATAATGACGCCAACAAGCTTTGTGCTGGAAAGGTTTATGTAAATACACACTTCCATCTGTCTTCTACACTAATTATTTTCGTAGAAATCCCTAGTATATAAGTTGTCTTTAAATACATACAATTAAATATTTCATTAACATAAAACAAATAATTTGTTCGTTTCTATTTTGTCCATTTAGAAAAAAGTCCCAGGCCTAATAGGCTTATAGTTTATTTTGATATCAAAGAAGCAACTGATTTCCTATATCCCGTATAGTATGTAAATTTCTTATAAAGTATTTATTCATTCAAATAAAGTAATTTGGACAGAGTCAGGGGAGAATTAGTTCATTACGAGGTGATATTACTGATAAAAACTTCCAGTCACAGCCAGAAAACGAGCCTATGACATTTCTTTTGAATCAGGCTTTAAGTCCTGAAAACTTAAAACACTCAGCCATCGGCTCTCTTCATACATAATTTATTTTGGAATCTACTTCTTTGTTTGACATAACATATTCTATCAATAATTTTCCCAACAAAGCTTCTTGCAGTGATTTTTTTTATATCATACTACATTTTTAATGTTTTTGTATTTATTTCATACAATAAATTAATTTAAATTTATTTCAAGCTATTAAATACATAGAATATATTGCAAATTTATTTAAATGTAAGTTTCCCTAAATCACACGGGATCGAACATTCCAGAACTCGTTGTGTACTCATGCAAAACCGAAAATTTAAAATTATATCAGACCAAACTATTATTATAAAAAAACTGTAAAACCCATAATTGAATTATGTGTCAGTTATAAATAGTCTCTTTTTTAGGTTTGATTGAGTCATCGGATGACTAAACCATGACTCATCCAGCCATGGCACCCCTTCTATTATCAACAAGCATGACAATCAGGGAACAAGACCTCATAAGTCATTTGCTTGTGTTTGTTGGTTATGCGATAGTGATACCTGATTATAATACAATCAGTTTCGTGGTACTTTATTTTATATACATAAATTAGTTTGCATTATTGTAGAATATTGTATTACTTATTAGTATTGTTATAAAAAGTATAAAAATATGAGCTGTTTTTTGTTAAAATAGTTATAGGCTGGATCCAACTCAAGTTGGTAATAAATATTTACAGAAATCAGTATCTAACATATAACCGTATTACTATGTTAATAGGGTTGGATTATTTTCTACTTATTAAAAGAACATATATAGTATATTTACCAACCAAAGTGTCAAATGTAACTAGACTAAGTGACAATTGTGACACAAAAACAATTCAATAATCAATCATTTATACATCGTAAAATTTTATTGTTTCCTGTAGGCCTATTTGGTATAAGATTCTTGTTACTCAAGTGATTTATCTCATCTTGAGAACAAATATTCCACTCACTTATCCATCTACTTGATGTAAACCTTAAACTCTAGTATGATCAGTTAGTTTTGTTACATCCACTAATGAATTACAATGTAAACAATAATAAAGAAACTATTATCGCAATACACATTACAAAAGTATTTTTTTCATAAAAAAATTCATTAAATAATAACCTGAGTTATATGTTAATGTAGTTAAAAAATAATATGCAATGTAAAATGTAATACTAAAAATATATATAGCACTAACTTTTGATTTTGAAACATTCATTTTCATTATTTTTTATTTAAGAGTCGATGTTATATTTTTAAATAAACAAAATTATAATTACCATTAAGATACTAATATAACCATTAACTCCATAGTTCAAAAGTAGTAAACTATCATGACACCACTATAAACCTTTTTTATTACTCACCATTTTATCTAATATACTTGTGTAATCCATAAGGCAAAAAATAACTCGAATCCCTTAACTATATAGGTTATTTAATTTTATTTTATTTAACACTGTGCTAATTTATGAATGATATTTAACATTTTGTTTCTGTTACTTTTTCCAACAGTATAACAATAGTTTTGTTAATACAAAGTCAAAGAATAACACTAAACTATAATGTAATTGGTTAGAGTATTGCAAATATCTAAACCTCATTTAATAAAATACGGATATATAAGTTTAAAACTTTCCTCAAAATAGTGTATTATAATCCACTTAACTCAATATTTTGTTATTGTAAAAATAAATTAAAACCTCAAGAGGAGCAAATAATAGTGCTTGCACTGGTAGGTATATTTTAAAGGCAATTAGGCATTTGTGTTACATTGTGTTTCGCTAAATGCTGTTTTAATCTGTAAACATAATACTTTGCAGATTCTAGATTCTTCACAACATAGCGAGTATATATGAGCATCATTGAGTATATTCTGGTTACATTTCAACGATATATTTATTTATATAGTTTTTTGTTTGATCTATACCTGGTTATATATGCTTTAGTCCATGAATTGGAATATATAATTATACTAAAAAACATTTTGTATTTTTTTTCAGTTCATTTATATGGTTCTTATTCTTACTTAATTCCGCAATAACTACAATCTGCAAAAATCCGTATGCCTAAAACTCTACAAGTATTGCAACAAGAACAGTTTTGTACAAGGTCTTATGAATACCTTAGAAATCGTCCCCTCTCATAGAATCCTCACATCACCAACTTGAACCTCCATTATATACTACAACACAACAATTATGAGGTCGTTAATTAGGAGGTCATGGGGGAACTCAGTGCAAGTAATGACATCATTAAAGCAGTTTATACTAATGAGAGCGATTAGGATTATGACGTAGAGCAATCGGGTTGATGACGCAACGTTACGACTTTGCTATTTATTTTCATGTGGAGGTTCCTTTCGAGGACGTCAGCCGTCATTTTGGTCTTCTATCTCTTAGCACCAAGCGCAAAGTCATTGACTTACTTCTTCTAAAAACGATTGTTACAGCCACAGTAGATTCTCCTAACCTTCTTGTATAGATTTTCACCGCTCAATATGATCTAGAACAAAGCATATGTTTGAGAAGAAATATTATCAAACAGAGGGAAATAGCATACCTGTTGATTTCTTCACTATGTACGAGGTGATTTTTAAAAACAGAACTCTTCAGGTTCATCGGTTAATGAACTTTACGCTTCATATAATAATCATACAAGAAATTATTTGTATCATCTTAATTAATTCAATCTGTATTATCTATATAAGATGGTGTAACCATACGAAATAAATAAATAATGTGTTCAACTGCTGTTAAAACTATTACAGCTACCACTTTTCGTATAGTGTATGTAGTTAAAAATTAACATGCTGTATTAGCATAAAAATATGTATCCGTCAGTGGTATCTAACCTTGGACTTCAAGTGTCAGAGTTGTGACAGGCAATATCTAGTCACTGTCCTTTCATTACATGGAGGAATTTCTAACTATTCGAAACTATCCACTCGCACTGCATGAAAACAGATTTGTAAATATTAAATATGAGTCAACTGCAAACTAAAAATTTTCACACCTTGAGTATATTATTGCAAGTTTTTGTATACGGAAGTTTAACTTATCCATATAAGCAAATTACGTGATTGATTTAATAATAATATATGTAAGAATAACGAAAACCTAACCTTTACTGTATAAATATATTTTATTGAAATTCGACAAGATTTTTTAGAATGTAAATGATATAACTGTAAAATATAAAAAAAGCATTTTTCATTTTTAAATGAACATATACCATGCATTCCTACCAGAATTTTTCCCACGAAACAAATGAGTTTGTAAGGTACAGAAAATAGGGATAGGTCGATTAAACTACAGACTATATCGTGTTTGTTGAAAACTTCAATATGATAACATAATTGAATACTAGTACGCCTTTATATTGAATTGGGAACACGAAGGAATTTATAAGACAAACAAGTAGAACAGATGTACTGATAGTTACGGACTTGAATAAACGCGGATTCGTCCAGAGGACAGCCAAGCGTCACATGTAGTATCTAGAATAATGAAGACGTTTTTATGTTTATTACGACAACTAACATATGTGACCTAACGAATGTATGTAGTACACATTTAAAATTAAATACAAACTAACATTTTACAGTTTTGTAAATTTTATAAACATACAAAACGTTTTATTTCGAAGTAATAATAACATAATTGAATACTAGTACGCCTTTATATTGAATTGGGAACACGAAGAAATTTATAAGACAAACAAGTAGAACAGATGTACTGATAGTTACGGACTTGAATAAACGCGGATTCGTCCAGAGGACAGCCAAGCGTCACATGTAGTATCTAGAATAATCAAGGCGTTTTTATGTTTATTACGACAACTAACATATGTGACCTAACGAATGTATGTAGTACACATTTAAAATTAAATACAAACTAACATTTTACAGTTTTGTAAATTTTATAAACATACAAAACGTTTTATTTCGAAGTAATAATAACATAATTGAATACTAGTACGCCTTTATATTGAATTGGGAACACGAAGGAATTTATAAGACAAACAAGTAGAACAGATGTACTGATAGTTACGTACTTGAATAAATGCGGATTCGTCCAGAGTACAGCCAAGCGTCACATGTAGTATCCAGAATAATGAAGGCGTTTTTATGTTTATTACGACAACTAACATATGTGACCTAACGAATGTATGTAGTACACATTTAAAATTAAACACAAACTAACATTTTACAGTTTTGTAAATTTTATAAACATACAAAACGTTTTACTTCGAAGTAAAATAAGGCACTTTATGTGTATTTCAACTATAAACCCTTGTTGTATGTTTATGTGGATGTTCAATGTTTACATAATGTTCCTTGATAAACACAGTAAGTTATTAAATATTAAATTGTAATGCTAACATAATGTGTTCTTTAACATAGTAGACTACGTAGTTTTTTCACGACGCTATATAATAATATAGATATAAAAATTTTCAAGGGAAAAATAAGTAGTAAAGTTGTACAAGTTTGATATTTATAAAATAATTAAATAACATTCAGTGATTTGTTAAACAATGTATTAATTTGAAAAAGTGTTGCTATCTGTAAAAAAATGCCTTATATAGAAAATATTTAATAACGGCATCATTATCATGCGCCTTAATAGCCCAGTGTTCCCGCTACAATACAGCCTGTAGAACGCCTGAGAACTAGGATTAGGCAAGTCCGTTACTATAAGTAGTCGTATCAACCTATATGACTATTGTATGGACTATAGTATTACTAGATCGAGTAATCCACATTTAATATAATGCTTGGCGAAGCGTCCAATATCATTACGGAATTAGATACTGGCAAGCCTCAACATCGAATTGCGAATACAAAGGCATTGCTCAGACAAATAACTACAAAGTATGTATAAATAAGTATGATTGTGTAGAAATCGTATGGAGCTGAAAGTAGGACTAGAGTGGGTAATCTACATATATTTTGATGCATGGTGAAGCGTGCAATATCATAACGGAATTGGATACTGGCAAGTGTCCATATCGAATTGCAAATACCAAGGCATTGCTCAGATAAATAACTACAAAGTATGTATAAATAAGTATGAATGTATAGAAATCGTATGGAGCTGAAAGTTGGACTAGAGTGGGTAATCTACATATAATGTGATGATTCGTGAAGCGTCCAATATCGTAAAGGAATTGGATACTAACAAGCTTCTATATCGAATAGGAAATACCAAGGCATGTCAGATACACAAAAACACAGAGTGTAGAAACTAGCATGAATATTTGGATGTGAAAGTAGGATTAAAGCGAGCGATCTACGAATAATGTAATGCTTGGTGAAGCGTCCAATATCATAAAGGAATTGGATACTAACAAGCTTCTATATCGAATAGGAAATACCAAGGCATGTCAGATACACAAAAACACAGAGTGTAGAAACTAGCATGAATATTTGGATGTGAAAGTAGGATTAAAGTGAGTGATCTACTTATAATGTGATGCATGGTGAAGCGTCCAATATCATAAAGGAATTGGATACTAACAAGCTTCTATATCGAATAGGAAATACCAAGGCATGTCAGATACACAAAAACACAGAGTGTAGAAACTAGCATGAATATTTGGATGTGAAAGTAGGATTAAAGTGAGTGATCTACATATAATGTGATGATTCGTGAAGCGTCCAATATCGTAAAGGAATTGGATACTAACAAGCTTCTATATCGAATAGGAAATACCAAGGCATGTCAGATACACAAAAACGCAGAGTGTATAAACTATCATGAATATTTGGATGTGAAAGTAGGATTAAAGCGAGCGATCTACGTATAATGTGATGCTTGGTGCAGTATCAAATATCATGCAATCATGGAATTGGATACTGGCAATCCTCCATATCGAATGGGAAATACCAAGTTATTTCTCAGACACAAATGTATCACAACTCGATCATATTGTATTCTATGTGGTCTGCATTTTGAATTGACACACTTAAACAATATACATTACAATACTAAATAGTAAATATAGTTGATTTTTTAAAAATCTTAATATTTCAAAATAATCTAAATACTGTAATTAATTAATAATGGCTTGTTGAACAGTGGATTGAATAATCAATAATAGTACTAATAGTGTTCAATTATTATTATATGACATTTAATTACACTTCGACAAAAAGAACGACATTTTTATATGTATAAATATATTATTAAATAAAAAATATTGTTAAAGTATCTCAGAATTTATTTATTATAAATTATAATATTATAAAATATTATAAAGTATTTATCAGAATCCTATTATATATATGAACATAACAAAGGGGAGTAGATTGTTATTAGAATAACCACCTGGAAAATACATGTATCATATGGTTTAGTTCCTAAATTACATATGTTTTACACTTTGATGACAACAAAGTAATAACAACTGTTTTTTTATTTTATTTAAATATTAAGGGTTAATGGTAAATTATATAAAGTATTTACGTGGTATAGCCCCGTTTGTTTAGAATCAACATTCAACATATGTACAAATATTAACAAGGTAGGTTATTTTAAGTAGCATGTTTTAGTGCCAAACGTATTAAAACATTTGTAAGATCATTATTTAGCTCTTTATTATATTTATACATCAGTTAATCTTCCTTATCATAATTTACTGTACTAAAGAGATGATTGTTTACATACTTGTACAATGTGACCTTATAGTTACTCTAAATACTGAATATTTTCTCGTTATAAGTATATAGTTCAGTTTATATCAAATAAATCTTATAGTTTAATGTATATGTGTAAGTTTTATCTGTATTAATGATAAAAATTCAATTTTTTTAAAATGTATTCTCACTTATTAATGAGTCATCAGATTGTGTTAGTGATGATTACTTTAAAAGAATCTAACAATGCTAATACTTGTAAAAACGTATTCATAAAAAATAAAATGTACAGAATTATAGAATACGTTTTCTTTAAACTATTAAAATTCCACCAAGAACCAAGCAGAGAAATGATTTATTTTGTAACAAATTTATTTTAGTTTCAATTATTTTTCAACTTTATTAATATATATTTAATAAAAGGACAGTCATAATAAAACTACCACTATTTCATTAGTTACTTAAATAAATAAATATACTATGACATAAATAATAGATGTCAATCAACATGCAATATACATTTTTAAAATAAATCTAAGTACTATATTATGAAGTTTATATGAATAACATAATTTTAATCTTGGAAGATGTTGTTTTAAGAGTATATGTTTAGGTAATGCGTTGTTAGTTTGTTTTTACTCTTTTGTCTTTCTTTATAAGAGAACGTCAGAACATCCAGCTAAATGAACATAATTGTACTAAAGAACAGTTTGACTAAACCCGGAGTGTTAAGAACATAACGTTTGTAACCATAGTAAATATTAGTTTAGAAAATGAATAACAAATATAATTAATTCTTTCTTGCTCACTAATTCAGCATCTAATTTATGTTTCATTGTTTATTTACTCACATATTAAAACATACCTAAAGCGAAACACTATATTTCCATAGTACGTAAATTTTACTCTGTAATTAACTACAAGATTAGAAAATATATTTTAAATATTAATGTATACTTACTGTATATATGTACATGGTATATTTAGTTTCACTGCCAAAATAAGAATTGTTAATAGTAAAGTAAATAAAATTAATTGCAATTAAATGTTTGATTTTTATGAAAATATTCATTTGAATGAATATATATTTAAATAAGTCGAAACATTTAATTCCCCAATGGTAAGTAACAATTAAAAATTTTTAGATATACATCAATAACAGAATTTACTATTTTAATTTTAATGTTAAACGTCATATAAATAACATTTTACCATACAAAATTAAATAATGTTAAAATTGTGTGTGTGTGTGTGTGTGTGTGTGTGTGTGTGTGTGTGTGTGTGTGTGTGTGTGTGTGTGTGTGTGTGTGTGTGTGTGTGTGTGTGTGTGTGTGTGTGTGTGTGTGTGTGTGTGTGTGTGTGTGTGTGTGTGTGTGTGTGTGTGTGTGCGAACTTAAAGCATATTGCTGTTATATGACATGTCAATTATTGGCATAATACTTTATGCTCACCATTTATTATAGTTAGATAATAATATAGGTTACATTATATTCTGTTGACCATTAATAAAGATATTTTATTCTATTGTTATAAAAGTGGTGTTGTGATAAGCTCAAACGTTTGTAATTTATGGTCCATTTTAAGTATTGTATACATAGAATAATTATATCTACAATATAATATAATTTAATTTATATAGATGCATTCAACCAGCCATTATATTCATAAATTTGACTGAAGAAATTTTTAGGTTTAGGTAAAATTATAAATAATAAGAATAAAACTAAACTCAAATGTACGTTAGTAAAAATCTTTTCGCTATTTGGCAATATAATGCAAGCTATTTTATTTTTTTTTTAACATTATTACAAAATATTGAAGTCCAATATTCATTTTTAAGTGTATAAATTTGTAACTAACTATTTTAGTTTACTATAGGTACATTATAGGTAGTTATACTTAAATTAGCTCTGTGTCATGATCTGGGTAGTAATAAAGTCAGTTCATGAAGGCTGTACACCAAAGTGTTTATTCCCAATTACTTGTGTACAAACAATATTTAGCGGTTCATTGTTCCAACTGATAGTTAAATATATGTCGTAAGGGTGTTGGTTCATTAGAAGGCCCCTTGTTTTAGTTATATAATAAAATATAGTAACCACACAGTTTCTTTTTATAGTAAGTTCAATATAAGCATAGATTATTTTTTTAACCAAAGAGGTTAGTTAACTAAAAGTTCACTAAGCCGAGATGTAATTTTACATTGGCTTCCTTCTGTAAAGCAGGGCTCTGAGGCCTCATCAAAACCGATTAAGTCTACGTGACAAATCCTCTTACACATGCTTTAATCTTCTTGACGTCACGTCAATATTTTATGAACCTCATTGCGGGAACTGAAATGTTGTGATATATGTTTTAGTATAATTTAAGTACTTTTGATTGAATCCTTTTACTACACACAGTATACAAAAATATGTAAAGTGTCTAATTACCAACTGGTTTTTTAGCCATATTTACAGGACAATATTGACTTATTTTGACTTACAAAACACTATGTATTTGAGCTGCTTTTGAATTGACATATAAATTATATTTTTAAATTTACATTTATTAATTTTTCAAAATTTAAGCGTACAATAACATAATATAAATAGATAAATAAATATTGTTTTATTTATTTATTTATATATAACATGAATATCGATACTGGTAGGCCTCTAAATTTAATAAAAAAATACCAAGGCAATTCTCTAACACAAATATAACAGCAAAATTATTATTAGTCAACTATACGGAGCTGAAAGTAGGACTAGGCCGAGTAATCTACATATAATGTGATGCTTGGTGAAGCGTCCAATATCATAACGGAATTGGATACTGGCAAGCCTCTACATCGAATTGGGAATACGAGGCCTCTATCAGATACAAATAGATAGCTACGTGATCATTTTATATTCTTCGATATTTTACGTAGCCTGCATTTAGAAATAAAACACCTATATCATAAAATATAACCGCTGTATTTTAATGTTTTAAATATGTCAATATTATAATTTTTGTTCGTTTTATAACATTCTAGTGATTAATCGTTTACAGGATTTATATATTTTAAGGAAGTAAATTATCGATTGTATAAAAAATGTATCAAACTATAAATTGTACATAGTAATTTAGTGTATTATGAACTATGATTTAATTTATTAAAATCTACATTAATTCTAAAGTTAATTAGTTGTGATAATAAAATAAAATGAAAACTGGTTTTATGAGGTGTAGCTAGGACTATTTATTACTTTCTTCCATCTAGTCTTATTTAAGAAAGTAACACTATTTTTTTTAAATATATGAAATTACAGAATGTAAGACAGTAGCTACTTAAATATATAATCATAGTTCCTACTAATAAAATAAAAAGCTTATAGCTAACATTTATTTCAATAAAAACGGCAAAACAACGATACTAACTTTATAAAAATACCATAGACATAAGTAAATATTAATATTAAATAATTCAGTTCACACACATACAAATCACTAATGACTCACTACTACCGCGATCCCCACCCTCAGAGAGCTGAGAAACAGATACTTTACCTCTTTCCGAAACGAACACGACTATAATGTTCCTGATATCACTAGAGAGCAAATTCTATAAGTGACGATCGGAAATAGTAAAAGAGTTGCTATAGAGTGTGATGTAATGAATAGGGTATGATATTAGGAAGGCTTCGTTACGTGTATTTGCGATGCTCATTTTGGAAAAAATATTAAACACAAGAATAAGTGTGGTATGGATGAACATTTTCTAGTTTTAATATAACTATTTGTTTGATGAACAGTGATACGTGATCGTCCCAATTTTTTTTTTTATAAATAAAATAAATTAGTTTTGTGGTAAATATTTAAAAGAGTTTTTCGTCTGGGAATTATATTATGATGAAGAATAAATATGAGCATAGAAAACGGAATAATTTGTGACTAGAGTACAAGAGAAAATAAATGTATCTGATTTTTTTAAAGATATAAATACTCTAAAAAACATGATACTGAAAACGTTATTAAAGTAGTATGTCTAAACTATAGAGTAAGAAAGTTATCAGATAACAACGTGGCATGTTAAACTTAACCATTAATATATACCTCCATGAAAAATATTTACAAACAAAGTAACGGTAATTTTACCAACTGCACAGTTTACATTTATAATGATATTTATGTTGTTGTTTATTTTACACATGACTTTTTATAAACTTATATATATTCATGGAATTATATCACTATAATATAAAGCTGTACAGGAATCACTCACTGATTGATTGACCTAAATATTTACCCACCTCGGAGTGTGGAAACATTTGAAATTTGGACTTAAAGTAGATTTAACTAAGTTGACTCTAAAAAATGCAAACACTTTCACATTTTCAATGTATTAGGGTTGAATTTTGGGGTTGAAAATCGAAACTCTCCCACAAAAATACCATGAGCAACTTGGTCTTACAAAACATTGTTTCAAGACAATTATGTTTAGGCAAGAAAACTAATTATGTAGTGTATAGTTTTTTTACTAGAAGAAACAAGGATTATAATGGGACCAGTTTATTATATAGAGGGTTTGACAGATAATATATTTAAGAGCAAAAAAAAACTTCTTTATGATTAATTAAACATCCATTGTATGAAATACTTAAGCAGCATAGAAACTGTTGTGTTTTTTGATTTCGTAATTTCTACGGGCGTAAAATATTTTTAACAACCAAAGGAGTTATTTGATCAACTAGAATTGTAAACGTTCTAGATGATGCTTTCTTTAAGATTAGGCTTAACGGTCAAAACTTTGTATTTTGGCAATATGAATAACTTACTTTTTGTAAATCAAATTAATTGTTTGATTAATTTTTATTTTGAAGGCATAATTTTATCGAACAAGAGATCCTTTAAACTCCCTATTTTAAGTTTGTTACTATCTATTATAGTTTTTTTTAAACCATTTTATTTCATAAAATATAACTAATTTTGTCATGATATTTTGTTTTACATAGTAGTAAATTTGGTCTGGCCAAGTTTTTTAATTTATATTGATAGCTAAGAAAACAATTGATCTTTACAGGTTTCGTGTTTGAGTAGGTGTCCATCTCTTCGGCGTATGAGTTTTTATTAACGTGTTATCATAAAACACATTCTCACGAGGCTCACGAAAGTACTGGAACACCTGTTTAGACAAGCACGCAATATAACTAAACCATTACTAGCACAATGTGGTGTACGTGGCTACAAATTTGTCCTCGAGTATGATTAAAACATGAGATGGCAATTCTTCTGAACTGAAATAATATACGATTAGAATATAAACGTCATATGCATATTTAGACATAGAAACTGTTCCATGAGGCCAAAGGACAAACTTATTGTACAAGCCACCCGATTTGGGTAGCACCAGTTATCAAGTTACGTAGCCACCGTTCATCGATTTGGCTAGCTTGATCAGTAATCACCTTGGCTAGCACCCGTAATCAGCTTGAATAGAACATGTGTTCAACTAGGATATCACTCGTTATAAGCTTGAGTAGGCATCTGTAATCAACTTTGGCAGCAAACGAGATAAACTGGAATAGCATTCTTGATAATCTTGGGTAGCCACCAGTGATATACTTGTACGTGTAAGGATGGACGGGTGGGCACGTGAGTCAATAACACTGTATGTGAATGGGTGGGTGGATGGGTTAACGTACACGTATGGGTGGGTGGGCAGTTCTAACAGTACGTGTTTTAGCATCTTAAAATAGCATCATGTAACGACCACTGTTAAAGTATAGCTAAGGACCATTACCTTTGATAGTATTCATGAAAAGCTTGGTTAGCAATCGTGTTCAGCTTGGATAGAATCTGTTAGCAGTTTGGTTAGTCACCCATGATCAATCGGGAAAGTAAAGGAGATTAGCTTGAATATCATTCGTGAACAGCTTGGTTAGCAATCGTGTTCAGCTTGGGTAGGACCCATGATCAGCTTGGGTAGCTAGCCTTAATAAACTTGGGTAGCAACCGTGATCAGCATGGATAGCATCCGTTAGCAGTTTGGTTAGTCACCCATGATCAATTGGGGAAGCAAAGGAGATTAGCTTAAATATCATTCGTGAACAGCTTGGTTAGCAATCGTGTTCAGCTTGGGTAGGATCAATGATAAGCATGGATAGCATCCGCTAGCAGTTTGGTTTGTCACCCATGATCAATCGGGGAAGCAAAGGAGATTGGCCTAAATATCATTCGTGAACAGCTTGGTTAGCAATCGTGTTCAGCTTGAATAGCACCAATGGTTAACTTCGGCTGCAACCATGTTTAAATTGAGAAGAATTTGTTATACGCTTGTGTAGTTTCCTGTGAGCAAACTAAATAGCAGCCGTGATCAGCTTGCGTAGCACTCATGATCAGTTCTGGTAGCACTCGTGATCAGCTATAAATAGGTCAAACATTCGCGATCAACCTAGAAGACGAGGGTTTGGGGGTGAAGCCTCAAACTTGCACCGCTCTTTTCCTTATAAACATTAATTAAAAAGTTTAAACTTTACTTGATTTTTATGTTACGTTAAGTTATTGTTATTTGGAATAAAAAAAATACTTCCTGTACTTAACACTTTTTTTGGTAAATTATATGTTTAAATAAACTCCTTACATATTTTCAAATAAAAATTCATTGAAAATATAATTTACCAAATTCGCTATTTAATGATATTATTTGTTAAATTACCAACAAAATAGAACTTTTTCCTACTTTTTTTATTCTTTTATTAATCTAATAAAACTAAACGCTTCATGAAGGGCTAAAAATATATTTAAAATAAAAAAAAAACAACCAGGGTTATAATATGTTTTAGGATTTATATCACTTAAAAAACAGTTTAAACAAAAGGTAATGAGCTAGGTGTGAATTCGAATTCCATGTAAGTAAAACAATGAATACTCATATACATTTTTCAAGAAATGTAATAGGCTAAACTTAGACAGTGTATATATGTTAATGAAATATATTCAATAAAACTAATTCTTTTTATGCAAACTAAGCCAATATGTCTTTTAATATTGTGGCAAGACATCAGCCATAACTTAAACATAGTTTTTCCACTGATAATCCATTAAACATTTAAGAACATAAGCAAAATATTAATCAATTCCAGCTTAGGCAACATCTATTCAGTGTAATTCATGGCAGTGATATATAGTAATTTTTTTTTATATAATTTACTGCAGAGAAAATAATAATAAATGCACCAAGAATGTAAATTTGTAACCAACTTTTTATTTTGCACGTCTGAATATTTACAATGTAGATGCTGCTTAAAATGTATAAAACTTGTTTTTTTTTAAATTAAATTTAACATTTATAATACGTAATGCTTAAGGTAATATTTTAGATAAACATTTCAGAACCAAGTGTCAGAGAGAGGGTGTGTTTCCTTCTTTAAGAGAGTTTTTTTCTATATTCACGGCAGAAAAATCATCAATATTTAATGAATAACCTAAATGCATCTTGAATATATAATTATTCAACAGATTATTTAAATTCTAACTTATGTTTCAGCTAGGAGAACAAAATAGCATTACTAAATATAAGGATGAGCATCAAGGACAAGTGTTTTTACGGTCAGATGTACAAGAATTTAATGTTTTTGATTTCAATAAACTCAAAAAATGCATTTGTAAAATATTGTTTATAGAATATCTATATAAGCACAAAAACGTGCTATTTTGAAATTCTTTTAGTTCCATTTTATGTTTTATATTAATTAACCTGTTTGAAAAATAATATTTAAAATATATTTAAATATGTGGTTTAAATATTGGTAGGGAACTAGTCAATATTTCATAAAAAAGTCTTGTTTAGTTAAAAATTATGTTTAAAATTATAAATACTATTTGATATAACACCAATTTATAGTATTTTAACTCATAATGCTTAGTAATAGTTTTAACAACTTCTAATAATATTAGGAGTGCCAATTAAAAGTTAAAGTTTGGAGCTAAATGCTATTTATTCTGATTTCTATACTTTAAAACTACCCTTAAATTATTCTCATTTTACTATGTAGGAACTAATCAGGTTAGTTAGTTGTTTCCTCAAAAAAATGTGTACTTAACAAAATATATTTCCAAAAAATCAACTCGTTAAAGGTTCATCAACAATGTTCACTCAACATTACTGATAATCAGTGGTTCATTGTGCAAACAGATAATTGATATTAAGCATAACTTTAGGGGTGTTAAATACAACAATATTTACATTGTTTATTTAAACAGTGCAGTAATAATGAGAGTTATATTAATATACATTTAATATAAAGTATAATATAAGCACAGACTATTAAAAAAAACCAAAGAGGTTAATTAACTAAAAGTTCACTAAGCCGATATATAATTTTACATTGGCTTCCTTCTGTAAAGCAGGGCTCTGAGGCCTCATCAAAACCGATTAAGTCTATGTGACAAATCCTCTTACACATGCTTTAATCTTCTTTGACGTGACGTAAATATTTTATGAACCACGAGGTAAGATTACATTATGATGGGATATGGTTAGTGTATATGCCAGTATATTAATACAGCCTTATAAATACAAAGGTTGTCGTGCCTAAATCTGGGTAAATATTTGTCCTGGTACAAATAAGCATTATAACTAGGAGACACCCGTACACGCTTCAAGTGTCGGTGCACCCTGTCACTCGATGCGCTCGTTACACCTCAGCATGCGCCCTCGAGCTGTGCATTTTTACTACAAATAATAATAGGTGAGCATTAAAGTTACGATCTAAAATTTATTTACAGTATCTCACTCACATTACTTGCGTTTTTATATTTGTATTAGTACAAACAATGATATTACTTAGCTTTTTAAACGTTTTCATTTAATTTAATTTTATTTAACAGCTTAAAATTTATTAGAATAGCTGCTTTATAATGTAATTGAAACCATTAAGTCTAGTATAGTTGAGTCCTAGAATGTGAACAAAACCATGCTTACATCCTTACCAGGTTTATCATTTATATATATGTGGAGGATTAGAATCGCTCATTAACATAAATGTTTAGGCACTTCCCGGCGTCCTACCCCCATAAAGTATATACTTGAATTGAAGCTCTCGAAGCTTCATGAAAATTCACAAAAGTTTATTTTGTTCACTTATAACAAAGATAGCGACCTTTTTTACTCCTAAACTGCCCTAATGGGAAAATTCTTTCCAGGTGAGGCTGCAGGCCAAGCTTTTATCAAGAGCGCAGCGAATGATGGGGTTGGCACGCGTAGCATGCAGGGGTGTGCCCTAGTTATAAAATATATAATGTAAATTAATGTAAGCATGCTGTTCATTATTTAGATATATATTTAATGCTATAATGTAATTGGGCTTTGCCTGTTTTGTAGCATTTTTGTAAAATTAAATAAATAAATAAATATAACTTCCTTACCAATAGAAACACCATTGTTTACATTCTAACAAATGTCAACACTTTTTGAAAGTAATTTTTCACATGTTTGTTAGCTGTTTTATTTAGTTAATTCAAATCTCTTTCCTTGTTTTTATTTTGGCCGAAACACGTACTTTGAGAGCTTACACTACACTTCAGGGTAGGAATACTGAGGAGTTAAGACCGTATTACTCAACTACGAATAGAGGCAAATGTGTTTACAACTTAACCGTTCAAATTTGTCAAGAAATGAGGCATGAGTTGCGATGACAAAAAACGGCTTAACGTATTATATTAAGAACTAACTGTACCAGCCCGCTTCACCAGACGGGTGATAATATTGAGTTTGATTATATAATCGAAGTGTGCTGCTAGCTGTCAGCTTGCACTGGATCTGATTTATTGTACAAAATTATTTTTAATGTTATAAGTGTAGCCTACCACAATATTATTCAAATTGTTTTAACAGCTGTTAAAAAATAAAGAAATCAATTAATACAGTGCCATAGGAATACCATGGGAATTTTGTAGGCTTGTGGGACGGAGTCTTGAGGTCAGAGAGGAAAATCCTTTTTTAGTGAGGGGGCAAGATAAACCTATGTACAAACTTTCAAGTCAACTAGGCGTATAGCTTTGGAGAAATAGTGATGATTGGTAAACGGATTTTATACATACAGTATACAGAGTAGGTTTTATGTCCTGGCACACCTGGGTATTATTAAAATGGCCTGAGATATCAATGTGAAACCTTGACCATACTTATTATAACAAATTCCTTTAAACTTTTTAAGCTATTCAACATTTTGCCCCCCTTTTCTAAAAGAGATAAAAGTTGGGGAAAACTTAAAATTTTCAAATGTAAACACCTATCATGTGATCCCTTATTTTAAATAAGTTAAAAATATCAATAATGTGAACTAGAGGTCTCGACATTTCATTGAAAAGAGTAAAAGACTAATTTATATTAAAATAATCATCTATGTGAGTTTAATGTTCTGATACACCTGGATATTATTTAAACGTCATGACATATCAATGTGATATTTTGACCATACATATTTATTATGAACAGTTTTGTTATTTTTCAAGTTATTAAACCTTTTGTTCCCCTTTTCTAAAGATGGGCAAAGGGGGACAACTAAAAAATTTTAAAGCAAACCCATATCGAGTGACCCCTTATTTTAAAGGGATTAAAAAAAATCAATTGTGCATAGCACCTAACGATTTCTCTTCGTCAATTACAGGGGCCTTCCTGGATTGGGTATATCTTTTCCAGAATGTGTATCATTTAACCGTTAATCTCCTTGTGGTGAATAATTCTTGTCACCGTAAACCTCCTTTTGGTATTGATTCGGTCCGGAACTTCCTCATTGAATAAGTCTGGTAATCCAATCGTATACGGTCCTAATAACATCTCATCATTAACACCGTAATTCTTTTAAACTCAGAACCTTTAATATTTAGAATAAAATAATTATCACTATTCGTCAGAAAAGTAAACTTGAATTAACATCGTAAACTCCTAAAAATATAACTCGTTACATTGTGAACTTTTTAAAGTAAGCTTGAACTCAAATTGTGAAAACCTCACTATGAACTGATACAATGCAAGTGAGTAGTACACAAAGGAAAGTAAAAATTAGACTGTTGAAACTGGTAAGATAAGAACAAGAGGAAATTAAACCATGTTAACTCATGTTAACGAAAACACGACAAGAAATTAAATTATTTTGTTATTGTAGATACCTCCAGTTTGCATCATTTGATTTTTTTTGTTGCCTTTAACATGAGAGGTAACATGATATAGGTTACTATTTAAAATTTGTAGTTGCCTCCCTTTATGTACTTTCAAAAGTGGCGGCAAAATATCTCTGGCTGTTTATATAATATCCAGGTGTGCCTGGACATAAAACTCACGTTTTGATAATTAGTCGTTTACTGTGTAAAATTTAACGTAAAGACCTCTAGTTTGCATGATTGGATTTATTTTTCTATTTACTTTTAAATTAAAGTTCACATGATAGGGGTTAGCATTTGAAAATATTTGGTTGTCCCCCATACCCCACTTTAAAAAAGGGGGGCAAAATATTTAACAACTTGAAAAATTAAGAAAATATGTTATAATAGGTATGGTCAAGGTCTCAAATTAGTATCTCAGCCCATTTAAATTATATCAAGGTGTGCCAGGACTTGAAACTTACCCTGTATTGATATTTCGTTATTTAGTTTGAGCACAAAATTGTTGTTTTACATTAAAACAATGTAAGCCTTCATAGGGAGGGAGAAAAGTATGTCAATTATGGCTGTATGCAAATTTATATTGTAATCTTTCTATTTCAATCAGAATTTTCTTGTAGTTTACAAACTTTGATTGTCTAAAACTACATCTAAAGTCTACTTTTAGAGGCCGTAAAGTACGGCAATTGACTCTAAATCAGTAAAATGTCAAGGTTCTTTCCATGATTAGCCAGGACCAATGAACTAGCTAAACATGTGTAAAATTAAATTTAAAATGTTCCGATTAAAATCAGTTTGTTCTCTTAGATAAATAAGTATCAAAGTCTAGACAAATCTGTAATTCCATTTTTAGAGGGCACAGATAACTGTAGTTGGCTCTGAACCACTGAAATATCAGGTTTCTTGCCATATTTAGCCATGTCATGTGAAGTGTTTATGCATTTGGATAAATTAAATTATAAATGGTTCGATTAAAATCAGTTTGTTCTCTTAGATAAAACGATTCAAAGTCTATAAAAATCTGTAAGTCTATTTTTAGAGGGCGCAAAGTACTATATTTGACTCTGAATCAAAAACTATTGTGTTTCGCGCCATGTTCAGCCATGTCCTATGGCTATGCACGCTTTAAATCTAAATTGTTAATTTTCCGATTTAAAACAGTTTGTTCTTCTAGAAAACAAATATTTACAATCTAGAAAAATTTGTTATTCTAATTTTAGAGGGCGCAAAGTACGGTAATTGACTCTCAATCAGGGAAATATCGTGTTTCTAGACATGTTTAGCCATGTTCTATGACCTGCCATACATGTATTAAGATTAAATTGTACATTTTCCCATTGAATACAGTATGTTCTCCTAGATCTAGTACAGTATGTTCATATTCTAGAAAAATCTGTAAGTCTACTCTTTAAGGCCGTAAATTGCCCAATTTGATTTACACGCACAAATTAAAAACCTAGCTTTACCTAAGGATGAAGAGGTGAGATAGATTAAAACGTCATAGGGCCGAAGTTGTAGATCGTCTTAAATCAGGCCCAGAAAATTGTGTTAGTTTTGCTGTAGAACCGTTCATTTAGCCACTAAAGACCAATTAGAGAAACGCTGTTTTTGGCATTTAAAGTGTTTGGCACTAAAAAGGCTGGCATCTTCGATCTAGTAATAATTTTTCAAAATCCCTTCTTATTGCACATCTATAACATAAGACCTCTGACTCAATAAGCCTCGTAGGCTTAGTACTTTTTTAGTTACAGCGATTATTTAGTAAGTCAGTAGTATTTACCTTATATAGGTATTTGCCTGATAAAATGTAAAATTATAATATAACTAACCATACAGATACTAACTACAATTGCTTTTGTTTTTATCGTGTTATTTTTACAAAAATTATATTTTATATTCAAATTGTGTATTTGAACACTGGTTTCTTTTAACCTTTAAAAATTAACAAGTATATTTTAATAATTAATTGTAGGTTGAATAGGTTTTGTAATTTACGTGTGTCTGACAAACGTTTACTGTTTAATTATGAGATTTTTATGTATATAATTGTTTAATAAATCTTTTAAAATATTAATTGCATTCTTAACTTTTTAAAAAGTTTATTCTTTCAATTAAAATTATTTTTTTAGGTAGTTATCGTATTTATTACATGTTATGAAAACATATACTATATAGTACATACAATTACAATATTATATTTTATTTAAAGAAAACGCAGTAAGTCACAAATATTTTACAGTCTCCAATCAAGGTTTTTCTATGTGTAAAAAGATATTTGTCATAAACTTAACACAAATGAAGCTCGTTATCTTCTTAAAATATTCCAAATGATAGGTGATAAATATTGCATTAATATAAACTCAAACATCCAAATGGAAAGGGTAAAATGTATTTTTCTAAAACGTTGAGTAACTTTTAACTAAGGGAAACAATGAGTCTAATATTAATATAATTTTATAATAAAAGGTAAGTATGAAAAAAACATTGTCTTTGTTTGGTGGCCATAATGAAAAGATACAATTAGACTTACTGTTATATTAATATTTTGTTTTATTTAACAGAATAACAATATTTATGTAAAGCATATATTTTAAGAAATATAAACAAAACAGATGCTTTTATTTCAATTGACAAAAAATAATAACAATAATAAATAAAAATTACCTGACCAGCTAGTGAGGTCCCATAGTACAGTTATAGATATATTAACTGTGTTAAATTCCTATGATAAAATGTTCGAAATAGAAAAAAAAGCAGAAAGCAGAAATGAGATACTGTTGTATAAACCAAACAAAATGAATAACTATATTGGAGAAATTTAGTAACTACTTAAAATAGAAAGTAAAAATGACTGTTTTCCCAGCATCACTTTTAAATAGTTTTAAATTAATCAAGGAATTTCAAAGGAAGATGAAATAGGCCTGCATTAAATAATCAACCTGGGTAGATCGAGTATTACATTAGTTTGTCTAGCTATTCCCGTTGACATTGTAGTTTTACCTGAAACCATTTCTACAACTTACATTTTATGTTTGCTTATTAGGATTAGCCTTACAATTAATAGTAACATGTCAACAATTAAGCATTATTCTTTAATTTACTTATACTTATCTTTTATATAACACGTTCTACAAAGAGTTTTCCCTATAATGTATACATTGCTTGGCTTACCCTGGGCACTTGCTTTGTGATAGGCCACTCCATCATGAAACACGTTTAGTGCTGAAAACACGTAGAGTCCTTCAGTTCGAATATAATATCAGCTTACAAAGTAACTATTATCTCGTCCGTATGGGAAGTTATTTAGTGTATACTATAAAACATTGTTATAATTATAATTTTAAACTATCGTTGAAAATATACTATAGGTAGTCTATGAGTTCTATTGATAATTCGAAACATGTTTGTTAATAAAATATACATCAAATTGAAAAATGGCCTTTCAAATAAAAAAAAAAATAGATACTATAATTAATTAATATTTGTAAATAAGAGAATTATTTTCTTTTAAATACGTATTATTATTTTATTATTTAATATTTTAGTTATTATTATGGCCAATAAGTTTCCATAATAAAGTAAATAAAGAAACCAGTTATTTTAATGTTAATTTACACAGTTTTATTTCTTAATCGTGATAAAATGCCATGTTAATTAACTTGAGATAAGGACGTCAATTCAAAAGCATGGCTAAGGTTTTTTATGGACTTCGAAGACGCACAGCTTCATGAAAAGTGTTTTAAAAACAAATTTCTAATAAAGCTCTGGATTTATCACCTCTTTCGTAATGAAAATGTCTCTATAGTACAACAAATCGAGGGGAAATATGAATTCCTTCGTGTGTTCAAAATAATAACTGTTGATGTTTGAAGACTCAAAGGTACATTTTCATGACATAAAATATCATGGATTAATGATTGCTTATAGCCTATATTATAAAAAAGTTATTTTGAAGTTGATGAATAGATCATACTTTTTTGCGCATGATATTTGTCATTCTGAAAGCGTATCGTGCTATTTTAGGCTCTAGTATGTAGGGGGGGACACTTATGTCAAAACTCTTTATCCCATATCCCTAACCCAAAACTTTTCCGAACAGTGATAGATCTGTGTTGAGCACATATTAATTTGCCAAGTTTACAAGACTAAAGTTACTCTCAATTGGACATTTTACATGAAACAATTCATGAAAATATAGTTTGTCAAACCTTTTAAGAGTACACTAATAGTTAACTATACATGAGATCAAATACATTTACCCGTTCCTACACATGAACTTAACTTTACATTTTTTAACAGACTCGCTTTTATAAAAGTTCAATAAACTTCTACAATTAATTTATTTTCTTTTTAGTTGGGTACTAGAAGCGATTAAAGCATATATTGAGAAAATTAAAATTATTTATGTTTTACTTTAAACTATTGTGATTTACTTTTAGAACTATAATGATTTGAAAGTTTCAATTGTTGAGTAAACGTCTCTATTATATGTTTAATTATTTGTAAGTGTCTCACTAATTGATTGAATCTTTTACTTATTAAAAGTAACTGCTCGTGTACAAGGCCATACCTTTTTTATTTTGATGATGGCACTCTCCACTCTCTCTTATTGTTTGTAACTACATAATACAATGTTTGTGCATCCTCAAAAGACGTTTTTGTTTTAAGATGATCCTATTTTTTTATTCTATTGTTTATGTTGTCTTTTATATTATTTAGTGCTTTAATAAAATGCATATTTATCATTTACGTCATTATAATTACTTATAAATCTGATTAAGCGAAATTAATTCACCTATGAATTGTAAAAGGTATTTGTCAAAACAGTGTATTAAAGTACTGTATAAAACACTTTAAGTGGTATCCAACACTTTAAAACTTTTAACCTTTACATACTTAACTATTATGGATTAATAGGAGGTACGAACAAATATTTTAAGGCTCTATAACTAAACAAACAGTTTAAGGTCTTATTTTAAAATTTGAAAACAATATTTGCTCACTAATTAAAAGTTTTTAATTTCAAAATATATTGCTATTATGAATTATTAATATTAAAATAAACGTTTGTCCATACATTATTTACTTACAAATATAGCTTAAAAAATTGAATAAGAAGAAATAATGTGAAATATTTTCTCTTTAATTATAGATAATTATGTTTCATTTATTAGGCAATTATTGAAAATAATTAATTTTGTATGATAATTAATTCCATTTGATTTACGTATAAGTGTTTGTTGTATACAATACTTTTGATATTGATTTCATGTAAATATAATTAAATAATGTTTAAATATATTAAGATATTTTATATTTATAACCTAGTAGTATTTTGTTGTCAAATATTATTTGAAAAAAAATCGTGCGCCGCATGTATAAGTAACTGCTTGGTGTCATAAGTAACCTTTTAAAAGGTCAAAGCTTTAAAAAGAATGGTTGCTATAATTTGCAACAAATAAAAAATAATTCCTGCATTCGTAAGCTCACAACACCCTTACAGCTAACTATCCCTAACTACAATCACCCAGCTGTCACTGGGGTCACGCAACCCTTGCATGATCTTTTCTTTCCATTAGTTTTGCCTGCTATCAAGATTTTTACCCTAAAATTACCAGCATTAAGTAGAGTAAATAAAACTGTCTATAACTATAATAACATTTAAATGTTCTTGACATTTAATTAAGTCATTGTTAACGTTATAAAGTATTTGTTACGAGTTCGAATAAATTTAACAGAACAAAAACAGTTAAACATGAGTGACACAAAATTATTAAAAGGATAACATCTGCTCTTAGCTGATTATCTGACAACTAATTTGACATGTTTTGTGTGTAAACGAACAATTTTAAATACCTTTTATGAAACTATGCAAAATATTGCCAGGTTTTTGACCATATAAGTATTTCATGATTTTATAAGTAAAAGTGATATTCAACAGAATTCAACACTTTACACAACATCTGGGTTTTTCCTCAATGTTTTTTATTGTCACTTATTGTCACCGATTTGGGCTGAATAAAAGTTTATCTATTGAAGAATAGGAGTAAATTAAATAAATACTATTATATTTTAAGTATTATTGTGTAGAAATTGACATAATTTCAGTTTCCTTCACTGGACAAGTGTATATAATGAAACACATGGTCTTTTGTGTTTTCTTGAAATTATATATTGTATAGCAATGACTATTTAATTTCTTTAGTAATTGTTAGGAATTACTTAATATGAAAACAGATGAAACACCATAGGAAATTTGCTAAATCAAGAACTTAGTACTTAGTAGGGAAAACCTAGTAAACTCGTCCTAGTCTAAAACTAGGTAAGAGTAGTGCGCTAAATTTGTGTCGAGTCAGTGTTCTTCACCTTGCCATGCAACGACAACGTCATCACATCACCTTTTCAGTCCCTACTTTATTCCCCCTAATACTCAATGCTACACGTAGTAAATATTACTATGGATGTATAAAGAAATACTGTATATTGGTTGAAATATACTTCTAACTAACTGCCACTAAGGTGTTCGCTGAGGCCGTAAGAGAGCGATCTCTGTATCTTTTTTCTCTGTGAACGAACTCGAACGGTTGAACTAAAAGATATATAAAAAAGTGCATACTACCAGTAGAGGAGATAACAGAAATATGCACACCAATAATGGTAGAACTGTGAATATTCCATTGTTTTTAGTAATATTTGGTATTACAATTACTACTAATAGTACATTTAAGATTACTTTTTCAAAATCGATAGTACAAACAATAATGAAAATGAGATTACCTATTAACTATAATTCGATATTTACTACTTTACTATGTTATACGCAAGATATGAACATCTCTGACAATCTATAATCTTCTGAGAAAATACTCCAAGAGTTGGAATATTCTGTAACAGGAGGCCAATAATTAAATACTCTAACAACTTAAGTTTCAAGAATTATAAACTTTACTAATACTAAGAGCCTACGAATAAAAATCATAAACTTAAACTTTCTTATATACTAAATATAGTATACACACACAACTTACCTCAGGCTTGTAATTGTGTCAACCGTAATATAATTAGAAACATTCCCTTAATATGAATATTTAAACTTAATAGTTAAAGACAATTTTATAACTCTTCTGAATAAATAAAGAAAAAAAATAAAAGTATAGTATTACCTTTATTATTATAATATCAACAGTTCTAATATCTAATTCAGTACATTTCATTACTTGTTACTTATTTTTTAACGTTCATTGCAAACAATTATATATATTTTTCAACTAATACAGAAAGCGGCTCCTGGCATTGAGGGATGTATTTTTTTTAATAATCCCTCATATTTGTATGATGACCAACGTTCTTACTAATTTTTTATGTTATTTTTAAACTTTTTAATATAAATGTACAAAGCATCTGTAATAAAATAATAATTAAGCATTAAATTAAATTACAAATTTTAAAAATATACTAAATATTGTTCTATTGTTTTATTTTTACTTAAATTTACCTTCACACAAGCTGAGTCAAAGCAAAGAGGACATGTTAACGATAAAGATCTACAATACAAAAATTAGAGGATTCAAAATATCTTAAGGGGTTACAATAATGTTTTGAGGATCTGTTTTGTTTTATAATAGTAGAATATTTATCTTGTACATTCTGCCAACAGTATATTTTAATTACATACTTAAAATTAGTAATTAGAGTAAATATTTAGCTTAAAGATAAAATAAATACATCACCGCATTCATTAAAAGTATTACATCATTCATATTTTATAATATTTATCCACATTTGTATTTCCATATAATAAACTTCCACAAATAAAATTCAATATTTTACTATAATATATTTGTGGCGTATGACGTTCAATGGAGCTATACTTGTACCAACACGTATTATGCTAATTAAAAAAGCTTTTATACAAAGGAAAACCATTTATAACGATTTTCATTATTACAATGACCAACTTAAACTA
The DNA here is from genome assembly GCA_035578905.1 of Stictocephala bisonia. Taxonomy (NCBI): domain Eukaryota; kingdom Metazoa; phylum Arthropoda; class Insecta; order Hemiptera; family Membracidae; genus Stictocephala; species Stictocephala bisonia. The sequence goes on along the minus strand of JAQJVL010000114.1, from coordinate 1,083,138 downwards.
ATCAATAAAGTAATAACTAGTAAAATATTTCCAATTGAAAATAAATTTTTAAATATTAATATCACATTAAGTATATTAACAAGTGTTCCAATTGTTTTGGAGTATTCTGTATAAACATTGAATATTATTAGTACAATAGCCATGAAATGTTGAATTCTCTAATGCAAAATGTGTTCAATTAAAAATACTAATTGGCACTCAAGAACTATATTAGTCACGCTAATGTTTGTAGCAGATAATCGATATAGCTATCGACACTTTGTAATGAAAGAACAAGATTGTCCATTAATAACTTGTAATATAGAAACTGCAGTTACAGATATTATGTACGTATTCATAATGTTCAATTGTAACTACTTTGAAACTAGTATTTAAAAATAAATATTGAACATTTTACAATGTAAAATTTACTATTGCAGTAAATAATATTGGCCTCCGGATGGTATTTACGAAGTTTCCTGGTGATAAATTCAGAATAACTAAGCAGGCGACCTAATGGCCCTTAATCTATATAAATATTCAACAGGGAATTTCACCCCGCTTATTTATGGGCAAAGATCAGACGCAGCCACATACGTGAAAGTGCTCATTAACCAGCTGGTAATGAATAGTTACTTATATTGGTACGTACTGAGCATTTAATATGAAAATGTAAGATACTAACACTCTGCTCATAAAAACTGTTTGTAGTCTGACATTTATAGTTTGTGACACTTAATCCTAATGGTGGATCGTAAGCAAATATGAACCACTATGAAACAAAAGTAAAACTTTATTATTTACGTATTTTCATATTTTATATAAACAGGGCTTTCCACATATGATGAAAGGACGTTAGGTTAAAAAATGTTTAGCCATTTGCTTTAAGAGAGATTGTTCCATTATGTAGCACACTTTTAGTGTTAAAACCTCTTTTGATAAATACACAAAGCCCTTGAACGAGGAAAACGTCAACTTACTGAGAAGATCTTATTGGAGCATCCTGTTGAAAACCTTGTTAGGGCATGACATCCTCTTTAAATATATACTTATATTAAATAAATCTAATAATACAATTATTTATTTAGTTAAAATTTTGTGCAACTATTTATTTTATGGGTAGTAATTATTTAATATTTTGGCTTTTCTTTTACAATATAATATTATTAACTAAGTTACTATAATTAATAATCGTGTTTTCCCAATTACAGTAAAATTAATTTGTTTTATGACACTAAAAAAATATTTAAGGAGTAAATGGAGCAACAAGGATTTTTGGTGATCGTCTTTAGTTTTATCATAATAAAAAAGAAGTATTCCAGTTACCATAAAAATAAATTGTCTTTACTTACCAATTTCATTTTGTTTGTATTTTTTGTATAAATCTAATACTTTCAAGAGCAGGTTGCTTTGTTATTTAATATATGTTTTGTAAAATGCTTCTGTATGCACATAGCAATATTATGTTTGGTATACAATGTTTTTCCAAAGTTTGTAGTATAAAATCTACAATATCCTCTATGGATTCATTTTACTATACAATTATATACCTTCAAGCTATCTGGGCGTAAAGACTATTAGTACCCGTGTGTAATTGGTCTGTCAGCGAGTCCTCAAGATTGTGCCACCCATACACATACATGGGTTGAACTGACGTACTTGTCTACCCGTACACATACATGGGTTGAACTGACCTACCTGTCTACCCATACACATACATGGGTTGAACTGACCTACCTGTCTACCCGTACACATACATGGGTTGAACTGACCTACCCGTCCACCCGTACACATATGTGGGTTGAACTGACGTACTTGTCTACCCGTACACATACATGGGTTGAACTGACCTACCTGTCTACCCATACACATACATGGGTTGAACTGACCTACCTGTCTACCCGTACACATACATGGGTTGAACTGACCTACCCGTCCACCCGTACACATATGTGGGTTGAACTGACCTACCTGTCTACCCGTACACATACATGGGTTGAACTGACCTACTTGTCTACCCGTACACATACATGGGTTGAACTGACCTACCCGTCCACCCGTACACATATGTGGGTTGAACTGACCTACCTGTCTACCCGTACACATACATGGGTTGAACTGACCTACTTGTCTACCCGTACACATACATGGGTTGAACTGACCTACCCGTCCACCCGTACACATATGTGGGTTGAACTGACCTACCTGTCTACCCGTACATATACATGGGTTGAACTGACCTACCTGTCTACCCGTACAATAGTATTTCATTATCCTATTTCTATTACCTTAATACGTTAAAAATGTATAAAATAATATAGGTACTGTAGAAATAAAAGAATAATACTAATACATTTCAGTAAAATTTTTTTCTATTTATAAAATGTAATATGAGTTATTACTTTAACTAGAATTATTGTTTATATGTATTAATAACAGAATTGAGTGAAATTGTTTTACCAGCTGTGTTTCAATGACCAACAAAGGATAACCACACCATTTTCTCACGCTAAACTTAATGAATCTCCCGACAAAATGAGTGTGCTTTGTGGTAATTTTTTAAAGTATTGAAACTAAATGCTGTGAATAGTACATTATGTCAGGAAATATATATTAATATATAAACAGTACAAACAAAATTGGAAAGGACTGTATATATTTTGAATATTAAAACAAGTAGGTTAAAGATAGATTCAGATAAGGAACCGCAATGTGACAGCTATGCAAGGCGTTAAGGCACTGTTATAGTTATGGCTGTATACTACTGTAATGTCATTGGCCACGGTTTTCAAAAACTCCAGCTATAACCTCTAGTTCCAGGAACGCTCTCATGTCAAGTTGGGAGATTCAGTAAATGGACCTCAGTGTGTAATTATAAATGTAAGAACAACGGAGTCTTCCCACTTATTGATAAAAATATAAGACTGCCTGAAATTATATTTTTACTTAGTAGTATACAATTTTATAAAATTAAAACTCTAGTCTTGTCTGACTAACTTACTCGATAGCAATTGAAATTGTAAACGATAGATGAACAGTAGTATCAAAGTATCCAGGAATAGTGTTTGCATACATTTGTATTTAATGCTAAAAAAATATTTTTGATTATTTAAGTTTATTAATTATTTATGTCTATATTAAACACCAAATCAATAATGGAGGCATTAGTTAACTCATATAGAAAGGGGATTAGGTTAGAATCTACACATATAAGTCAATACCATTGTACGTGTAAGGGTGGTTGGGTGGGTTAGTATCAATGTACGAGTAAGGGTGGATGGGTTGGTTAGTATCACTGTACGAGTAAGGGTGGTTGGGTGGGTTAGTATCACTGTACGTGTAAGGGTGGTTGGGTGGGTTAGTATCACTGTACGTGTAAGGGTGGTTGGGTGGGTTAGTATCACTGTACGTGTAAGGGTGGTTGGGTGGGTTAGTATCACTGTACGTGTAAGGTTGGTTGGGTGGGTTAGTATCACTTTACGAGTAAGGGTGGTTGGGTGGGTTAGTATCACTGTACGTGTAAGGGTGGTTGGGTGTTTTAGTATCACTGTACGTGTAAGGGTGGTTGGGTGTTTTAGTATCACTACGTGTAAAGTGTTGGTGGGTGGTCAGGATATCACACTTCCGACAAAATGGCTCACAATGTTTATCCGGGATGTTTCCTATTTCTAAAATATTGTTTTAAATTGAAAACAGTATTTCGTAATGGAGAACTGATTTAATATGCGGAGGAAATGATTCCTTTTTTAACACTACCATTTATCAGAAGTGTACCTGTATATCCAAGTTGTTACAGGTGGAAAACCTACAAATTATAGAAAAAAAATTATTGTTTGCATAATAATTAGGTTAATTTGAAGAACAAAACTTAGCTTCTTAGGAGAAAATAGTTACACTATTACATTGTGTTCTTTTATCACTAAACAATCCTGCTTGCAAGGTACATCTTAGTAAATAATTATTAAATATTGTACAGTATCACAGAATAACACCACGTTTATAAATATGTATAAAAAGAGTACACCCTCTAAAACTATTTAACGAACCCAATTTAAAATAAAAAAATGTCATAATTAATTATTGGAAAAATTCCCTAGCAAAAAATACAACTTCTTTAGTATATTTACACAGCCATAACGTAATACAATGATAGACATTTATTGTTCTGTGAACCTACACATCAGTTTATCTAAGTGTGTTTTTTATGTATTAGATAAATAAATAATATGCACGTGGTTAATAACACTAGTCTTATCTATGGACTAACGTTGAGTAAAGTTTGCTAGTTTTGGACAATGAGTCCTCTTTTAAATATTTAATATCAAAATTTCAAATGATATCTGTAAATATATAAATATTTTTTTCAAACAAATAATTATAAAACTGTCTTTGAACAAAATAATACAATAATGCCATTCTTTATGTACTTTAGGTCATATTGGCATATCGAGTTTAATAAATTTAAGTGATTTACTTTTTATTTCTTGAAATTGGTAATTTTTGGACCTAAATATTTCCCCATTTGTAAATGTCCTACTCAGAAATGTTTGATACAATACCAGTTTAGTTTGTAGAGTAATATACCCTTGAAATGAAAGTTAAATTGTGTAACATTTTAATATTTCGCTTATTAGATTCGCTTATTATAAATTATCCATTTACGATTTGCTTTTCGAATTGGCTTATTTTTTTAACAAGATTCCAGTGCTATATCCTCAATCCGTTAGTCGTTGACATGAACAGAGTTTAATAACATAGTCCTAAATAAAGAAATATTACAAATACTATATATTATTGCCAATTATTATTACTATGGTTAAAACAATATTACCATTCCAACATGAAAGCCTACAGTGTTTCCTTGTTTGATGTAAGTCAAAGATGACGGAGGCAAGTTTAAGAGGATTTGTCAACTTGGCCTAATCAGCCTTGGCATCACCTCATCATCCCTTTCTGTATACATAAGAAAACTCCTTTAGTGTTTTAACGTTCTATAAAAAGTATAACGGTAAAATAGCTAGCGCTACTTCTTAATTTACGTAGGTAAACAAATTTAAGGTAACAATCTGGAACCATTTATAAAAACTAAGAATTATTTAACCCTATAAATTTTGTAATATTTCGTATGATTTTTTGTTTCAATTGATTTATCTAAATGATTTAACTTTATATTTTTATCATCTATGCACTAACATAATTTAATATGTTTCTTATTAAGCCTCAGAAATTTTTAATATACTTTATTTTGATTTGTATGAATTTAGTTAATGGTTAATAAATTGATTAATGATTACGTATGTGTCGGTGACTGATTTAATTTATACTATTTAACACGACCCATCACCTGTTCATATGTTATCATGTTTTTTGTATTTATCAGTCAATAATGTTTGATGATATAAATCAGGCAACAACCTGAATTAGCGTAAAGTTTTAGTCTGACTAGGACGTTATGTTCAAATGGCTTTACTTTCATTTATATAAAAGTAATTAATTGCTGTCCTATTTTTCGACTTTCAAAACGTTTTCATAGTTTTATATTATTACAGTAAAAGTGAAACGACCAGTCTGGGTGCGTCAGTGGGCTGGTCATAGGCGAACAGTCAAGATGGCGATCTAGTGTGACTTACGTAGCGTACACAAACACTTGCCTTTAAGAAGTGTAATATGTGTTATTATTATTATCATATTATGCTTATTATTGATATTGCTGATACTTATGGTTATTACCAACACTGTCATGTATCTAGACTGATTTTTGAATATATAAGAAACAGTTTCCATTTGAAGTTATGTGATTTATATGATTTTTTTAAAGATAATTTCTCCACATATATGGAAAAAACGACGTATTATTTCTCATAGTTTATTTTACCAAAATAACATTGCTCCTATTAGTAATAAATAATCTTTCGAAATTAATTTAAAAACATCAGCAACTCTAACCTAGGTCTAGTTTACACAACTTCAGCTGTGAGCTCCAAAAATTTATTTTTTTTCATGGCACCTTTCTTCGTAACTATAAGGCCACTATTTTCCAAACGTTAGCAGCAGTGTTACTATGTCATTGTTGTACTGTGCGTGGGGTTGCTATTTTAGTTACTTGTACTTTAGTTAACAATACTTATATGAATCAGCTATAAAGAAATATAGTTAGTTGAAAAAATCAAATATCATGTAGAATGGTTAAGAAGATAAGTGGAACAACCCAAAATTTACTCATTTTTAGGAAACACTTCTATAATTTTTTTATTTTATTTTATTTTATTTAATAATGCATTTAGTTTTACAGCGTTGGCCTCACCAAGTTTGGTGTAACTTGTCAGTGAGGTTCATTATAACATTTAATAAATAACTCTATATAAAAATTATCAAAGTAATTGTGGTGGTTTAGGGCGGCACTACAATGTTATAACTAGTTTGCCAGTACAATGAAAGAGAAAGTTGGGACGTGCCTGCCCCATATGCACTGTCGAATTGAAATGAACAACTGAATTTTTCATGCAACAGACAGGTTTATATTTTGGAATCCTGCCAATTTCCTTTCTTGATTTTAATGTCAGTTGTTCATCATCAGCCTACTAACAAACTTCGCAAGTTTGTTCGTTTATGAGTTACATGACGCCCGATCCGTGGCCGACACCGCCCATCACACAACTTGTTGTATTTCCAATTTAATATCTTACAATACAATTAACACTAAATCTACTATATTACATTTTGAATACCTACTATACATATAAATTAAATTCAAAATCACATGTTACATTAAAATATGTTCGTTTAGAGAATTAGTGTAAGTGCAGTGAATAAGTGTCCTGAAGCTGGAATCATTGAAATTCTAGGATTACAAGTACAGGTAATTGTTTTGATTTCCTATGCAGAATATTAAGTCAGTTTTAACTAAAAAAGCGGACGAATCTTTATAAGCTGTGATTTTATTTGATTCCATAAAATGTTGGTCTAGTTTGCAACTAAAAATTTATTTTATAGAACAATCTGTATATATTTGGTGCTAATTTTGACCAACCTATATAAGTTTACATGAAATTTCAGATCATAATTAAATGAAAAGTAAAATAGACCAAACTGTATGGTGAGATTTTTTCCCTCTGCCTGTCTTTAGGGTTTTTATTTCTTATTCACAGAACATATGGAAAGAAATCTGTGTTTCAGGTTGTTATAACCAACTAAAAGTTTGTAAATCGAAAAACATTTTTTTTATTTTAGGATCTTTTTTAAAATGAAAAAAAAATTATCAATATTAAACTTCTCACAGTTAATGAATATCTTACATTGGATCATGTAAATAGTAAGAGTTTTATTATTTAAGTTTGGCACAGTAAATTTTTAACCATAGCTTTACATATCACAGAGTGACAAATTTAGGGATTGTAAATTTTGCTTCTTAACAGATCGAATATTATATGTAGAGAATGTTCTACTAAAAAAATTGTCTAGCTGTTTAATGATTTTATGATAAAAATGTAAAACACTTAATATTACGTTAAATACAATCGTTATCTCCCCTTAACAACCTAGCATTGTCTTTATATTTGTTAATTTTAAAGTACGTAATTATAATATATGAAGGTAAATATGCGACCATATAATTAAATCTATTGCAAACATACTACTTAAAACTATAACCTCAGACAAAAATCCATCTGCTTTTGAGCTAGTTGAGAGATAAAACTATATAAGCCTAATAAAGTATCTCAATGCAAGGTGAGCACATCAAATAATGCCTCACAGCATTCGTTCACCTAAGTAAGAGTTTTTACTGGATAAACATTTGAAATAATGTTGTATCTTCACATATAATCTAAATGAGGTTTTTAGACTACAATATACTTATATAACTAAATAAATGGCTGGTATGTGTAAATTTAATAAATACAATCTATGTATGTAAATACATTTACACAACCCCAACAAATTATTCAAGACTTTTAATACTTAGTAAAATAAAGAATATGATTCATTTCAAGCAAAATATTAAGAATAAGAATATTTATTTTTTCAAATTTACATTAATACTCTCGTTCTATACTACAAATTATTTCATAGATGTGCCCAATAACAAAATAAATAAATAATGTTCATGTCCCTTAATTGCAAATACACCACACTATTTTCACTACAATAATACCAGGTCTGACCACTAATACTATAAAAGAACACTAATACTATAAAAGAACAATTCCATCCATCATCAAGAAAAATGCACATCCATAAAACAAAACAAATACACAATGCAAAAATGAGAAAATTTACGACCTCAAAGGCTATGCCAGATTTGATGTGCGTGCATATATAATTCTTAAAACATAAATCAGCGATCAGAAAAAACAAACTAAACAGAATTTACAGATTAATCAGTGCTTAATATTTAACATTATTTTTACAATATGTACATAGTTAAACATAAGTGCATTCATAGAAATAACTAGCTTTTGCAAGACAAAATCCTACATTTATTAAATACCACGTACACAACTATACAGACATTCTAAGTACACACTCATACAAACATGCATACACTAAAATAAATATATTTTTCTTCATTTTGCATCTTATGCTTCAATTTCCAATTAACTATCAACATTTACTATATCTATTCTATATATTGTATTTATAGTATATTTCAATTTCTTACTTGAGAGAATAATTGTTATTTGATTTATGATTATTCTTGGTAGATTTTTATGTTTTTAGTTGTAGCTATATATTGTAGTTTTTCCAACCAAAAATAATACATAAATAATTTTAAATTAAGATTTTAAATAAATCGTTTTTTATAATACCATAACAATTGGTATTCGGCACAATTATTCTAATAGTAAACATAATATAAATCATAGCTATAATAATGTTACACAATCTTTTTCGGCAATAAATTTTGCCTCTTTTTTATATGAACACGTGGTAGTTGTTTAGAGTACAATAGACTTTCTTCACAGTGCACAATATCCCTCAGCACTGATTGAGAGGTTAGTGATTCCCAGGTGCGGCAAACAGCTCATTCACTCTCTAGTGATGAGAGAGGATCAATGTATTTCAAGCTGCTAGCAACAATACGCCAACTGGATTGAATCTACCTTGTTTTCTGATCAATAGAAACTACTGGTGCATCGTAACTTAAACTGCAATACTACACTTCTAATTTAATATTGCAACCAATGTAATTTAGCAAATGTTATTTTGATTTAAAAACTGCACAAGGAAAACACCTTATAATACGTTTAGACTTTACTACAAGAGTTATTTCGGTAGCTAAAAAGTACAAATAATGTCCAAAGTTGCTTTTGGAAACAATTTAATGACACTTCATTTATGGATAAAGTTAAAAAAAAAAAAACAATCCGAAATCAATGAATATGAATTGAATGGTAAAGTATTTAAATTGTCAAACTTTACTGAAAAGTTTGTAAAGAATTGTCTTGGTCAATTTACAATCTAATAACATGATTAAGGGTGTCCTACATACATTTGGGCATCGCTTGCACATATTTCAAGAATGAGTTAATTATTTTTTAACTAAAAATATATTTGATTATTTTTTCAAACTTACACATTAGACCAAATATTTGTTGATCTTACCGTTCTCTACCTTTATACGTACATCATTTTTGTCTAGTTTGAACGTAATATATAATGTATTATACTTATAGTTATTTTAAACAATTAACTTATAGGTTTATTAATATTGTCAAGGTAACACAGTAATCAACGCTGTTGGACAAATCTTTACTGTTTGCCACATTTTCACGTACAACAATTCTAACTTATTTTCATAGAAATTTAAAATTATAAAAACCAAACATTTAATATTTCTCTTATTAGTACTTCTATATACTTAACAAAATATTAAAATAAACACTTAAATATTTAAGTATAGTTAAAATAATACAGATAAAATAATTAATTACAACTATGACTTTAAATTACATACTAATCTCTCTAATTGTCCATTCGATCACTATTACATTTATGTCCAAAGTATAAAGTTTCTTCAACTAGTTAGAATATTTTAGATAAAATATAAAGTTCAGAGCCCTTTCCCTGAATTTTCACTTTTAAGCATAATCATATTACATGTAAGACATATGCAAATCAGTTACACACTCATCTTGAGTAACTAACCTAGTCAGTCGACTGTCATAAGCGCGCTGATGTAGTTACTTTAAGAGGTAAGTACACCTCAACACAGAGGTTATAAATAATACATGTTACTGTTCTATTTCCTCCCATAAAAACACTAGCGATTGTTGGGGTAACTAACTAAGGCAGTGAACCGTCATCTAAGCGGTGATATAGATACCTCTCAAGTAAGTACACTTCGTCACTGAGGTACTAAGTAACACATGTTACTATTTTATTTCCACCCACATATACACTAGCGTTTGTTGGGGTAACTAACCAAGTCAGTCAACTGTCGTGTAAGCGGTATTGTAGTTACCTCTCAAGTAAGTACACCTCGTCCCTGAGGTACCAAGTAACACATGTTACTATTTTATCTCAACCCACATATACACTAACGTTTGTTGGGTTATCTAACCCAGTCAGTTAACCATCATGCAAGCTGTGACCTCTCTAGATAAGTACACATCGTCACTGAGGTACAAAGTAACACATGTTACTGATTTATCTCCCCCCAAGCATACACTAGCGATCATTCTAGTAACTTTCAAAGTCAGTCAACTGTCATGTAAGCGGTCATATTGTTACTTCTCCAGATAAGTACATCTAGTCACTGAGGTAATATTTAACACATGTTACTGTTCTGTCTGCTCCCAAACATACACTAGCGATCGTTGGGGTAACTAACCAAGTCAGTCAACTGTCAAGTAAGCGGTGATATAGTTACCTCTCATGATAAGTACACCTCGTCCCTGAGGTACCAAGTAACACATGTTACTGATCTATCTCCCCCCAAGCATACACTAGCGATCATTCTAGTAACTTTCAAAGTCAGTCAACTGTCATGTAAGCGGTCATATTGTTACTTTTCCAGATAAGTACATCTTGTCACTGAAGTAATATTTACACATGTTACTGTTCTGTCTGCTCCCATACATACACTAGCGATCGTTAGATAAATAACCAAGTCAGTCAACTGTCAAATAAGCGGTGATATAGTTACCTCTCATGATAAGTACAACTTGTCCCTGAGGTACCATATAACACATGTTATGGTTCTATCTCCTCCCATACATACACTAGCGATCGTTGGGGTAACTAACCAAGTCTGTCAACTGTCATGTAAGGGGTCATATTGTTACTTCTCCAGATAAGTACATCTTGTCACTGAGGTAATATTTAACACATGTTACTGTTCTGTCTGCTCCCATACATACACTAGCGATCGTTAGATAAATAACCAAGTCAGTCATCTGTCAAGTAAGTGGTGATATAGTTTCCTCTCATGATAAGTACAACTCGTCATTGAGGTACCATATAACACATGTTATGGTTCTATCTCCTCCCATACATACACTAGCGATCGTTGGGGTAACTAACCAAGTCTGTCAACTGTCATGTAAGGGGTCATATTGTTACTTCTCCAGATAAGTACATCTTGTCACTGAGGTAATATTTAACACATGTTACTGTTCTGTCTGCTCCCATACATACACTAGCGATCGTTAGATAAATAACCAAGTCAGTCAACTGTCATGTAAGTGGTATTGTAGTTACCTCTCCAGATAAGTACACCTCGTCACTGAGGTACTAAGTAACACATGTTACGGTTCTATCTCCTCCTATACATACACTAGCGATCGTTGGGGTAACTAACCAAGTCAGTCAACTGTCATGTAAGCGGTATTGCAGTTACCTATCCAGATAAGTACACCTCGTCACTGAGGTACTAAGTAACATATGTTACGTTCTATCTCCTCCCATACATACACTAGCGATCGTTGGGGTAACTAACCAAGTCAGTCAACCGTCATGAAAGTGGTAATGTGTGTTCTATCTCCTCACATATATACACTAGCGTTTGTTTCCTAAATTTTATAATTTATAATATAACTGATAAGTAAAGTTGAAATAAGTCTATTTGAATGAAACTTTATTTTTATTTTTTCAGAAGTTTGATAATGTGTTTTGATTATGTTTAATTTTAATACAGGAAGTGAAACAATACGTGAATTTTGTTTCATAATTATGATATAATATTAACTCCTGTATGGCTATTTTATTTATTTTTTTAATGGTGTCAAACTAAAATAAATACAGAAACCTAATAATAATCAAAATATTTAGTTAATTTTCAAAGGCTTAAGTACACCTATATAGTACAAACACACCTATATAGTACAAACACACCTATATAGTACAAACACACTGTTTCCTTAAAATTGTGCATGTACTTCGCAACTGTTTTTATAACTCTATTGATCAATATTCAACAACAAATATTTATAATAATAATTTTATACAATACATAATTGTTCAAAGTCTTTCTTTTTATTTCCTTCATATTCGTATTTTATTTATTGCTTAAAACAAATTTAAATTACTTGTCAAAAAATGATTTATCATAAACAACTAAATTAGGATAATCAATTTTCATTAAAATATGCTGTTTTATAGCATTCAATTTTAAACGCAATGATTTTGTAATTTCAAACTAATTATTACTAATGTAACATTACAGCTTTATGGATATATGATAATACAACAAATATATTATATATATTATATTAAGTAATGCAGAGCATAAAAGTTGTATTTTATTTGATGATATATTTAATTATAATTTATCTATGATTTAAACATTATTATTTAGTAAATGTACTTCTCTATAGCTGGTTTAAACACTAATCAAGAGTCATGAGAAGTCAAGACATAATGTGGGTTCAAGAAGTCTCGAGCAGTCAAGAGCAGGAAATTAAGGGTACTTGATTGTTCGTGTCTAACAAAGGACTTCCACCCGCAGTTGTTTCTAGATGCGCTCTCCCTTTAAGGAAATATTAAAGTTGGCTGAGTTTAATGTAACATTGCCTTTGTTGCTGTCATTATACGTGATATTCAAGTCCAAAATAACAGTAGTGGCATGTGTAGTTTTACCTTAAATTAACTTACCTTAAATTAACTTACCTTAAATTAAATATTTTGTCTGGATTCCCAGACAAAATATAAATATCTATGAGATTGGGATGGCAAGGTTTTTCAAAATAAACTCATTTCTGTAACTAGTGGAATACATTTTCTTAAAAATCCTTTAGACAAACAGCATTTACGATCAAGATGAACTGATATAAGATTACTTGTAATATACTTTCTATAGTCCTAAACAACATATTTTTAAATGGTCCTCTTTTGAAATGCGCTCATTATAGAAAATCACTACTACAAACTTTTATTGACTTACGTAAAAATGATGAACAATTGAAAGAATTGTTTATATTTATACAGTACAAGTAAACGTCACACAACACAAATTTATTACAATATAAGCACAAAATGCACAAATATACTACAATACAAGCACAAAATGCACAAATATTATGGTGATCGATTTCGGTGAACCACGCTCACCTTCCTCAGACCAGAGGGATTCACAAAAGAATCACGATTCTTTTGTGAATCCCTCTGGTCTGAGGAAGGTGAGCGTGGTTCACCGAAATCGATCACCATAATATTTGTGCATTTTGTGCTTGTATTGTAGTATATTTGTGCATTTTGTGCTTATATTGTAATAAATTTGTGTTGTGTGACGTTTACTTGTACTGTATATGTACCAACACGTATTATGTTAATTAAAAAACTATTTATATTTATAGCTAAGATCCTTAAAACTTGGTAATTATATTGATAAGAAACAAAATAAAATAGTTAAACCCTAGATTGCATTACATATAATCATTTTGGAAATAATTTTTCTATAAGGTATATAAGGAAAAAAATATATTTATAATATTTACAATTTCATTAGTACTCAATAAGTAATAATAATACCATATAAATTCCTTATTTTTGAAGGTGGGAGGAATCCACTTGTAATTTGGATACTTATTGCATGTAATTCGTAACGTGTTATATATAAACAATCACACCTGTGGTCGCTGACGAAGCCCATCTTCCCAGTTACTGATGACAGTTCGGAGGCCACCTATAAGCCGTTGATCACATGTATGTTTTACCATAACCGTATTATTTATTAGAGAGAGCCCTTATATTCAGCTGCTAAAATAAATAACACTATAGAGTATTAGATGAAGAAAGGGCTTATTAGGTATTACTATTACACCATATTTTTTTATTTTTTTTTATTTTTAAGTATTACACCATAATGTTATTTATTTAGAGAAAATAAAAATTAAATATCTAAAATATATTTTCTGAACCATTTACAACATATCCTTCTGAGAGGTAAGAAATTAAATGAAACTTTGACCAAGCTTTTTTTCAAACCAAATAATTATAAGAAAATGTTTAGCTGACCATAAAGTCAAAATGTACATTATTACACATTCAAAGATTTAGTTTTGAATTAATCTACGTTAAATACACAATTTCCATTATGAAATAATATGTTTTATATCTATATAAAATCTAACTAGAGCCGTTATATTGGCAGAAAGTAGGGCATTTTAAACTTTAAATATTGAAGAAGTAATCCCCCTTTTGGTATTTAAGAAAATAGGTTATTGATTTCTTTGAGGAAATTTGATACATTTCCAAGCAACATGGCTTGGCAATAAATAAATATTATTTAATTCATATTTTATTTACACTCATATTGCTACTAGTATCTGAATATCCTGATCCACGTGACCTCTTTATCTCTTATCCTTAAGCAATAAGTTCAAAGACACATAACACAGAATTTATTTAAGAAAACTATGCAATTTATTACTTTGTGCTGCGATCCAAAACCACAATGTTTCCAGAATGGTTTACCACCAGACAAAGTTTATACATACAACTGTAAAGTTCTATTGTTTCTTTTATTTTTAATAAGTGTACTTTTTCAATAAAACACTTGCCATAGTCTTATTAGTTTGAGAATATAAGAAATAACTATGTAAAATATATTTCCTGATAAGTACCGAACTACGAAACAATGTTATTTGAAGATAGGTTTGTATTTTTTACATAAGTAACTTATTCTATATACAGAGTTAAGTACTTAGTAGTCTTTAGGGAATCAATACGTGTATTTTTTGTAGTTTGAAATTTCCTATGCTGGAGTTTTTAGGAAATAAATAAATAAACTGATACTTTTTACTGACGATTGTAAGTGTGTTTATTCATATGTTGTAATAAATAATGTTCTTACGTATGGATACTTATTGTATGTAATTTGTAATGTGCTATAACACATATGTAAAAAATGTGGGGAGTCTAACAAAACAATGGATCACATAGCTACTAAATGCATCATGCACTTTTTTTATGAACGAATTAGCTTGTATAAATAGAATGTGTCAGGTTTAAATGGATTGATGGATTGGGCTTTTTGACAGAAGGTAATATTTATATTTATATTTAAACGGAGAACATTTATAATGCTACCAACCGATACAGTTTTTTTTCTATAGAAGTTTCTCAGGCCATAAGAAAGTAATTGAAAATATGTCTCTGTTTCAATATTGTTCCAAATATATATTACTGCACTTTTTTTGTATTAAAAAAGGCAGCTGACAAGAAATTACGATATACACATTTACATACCTATATAGGAGTGGGATTCAAGAAATAAATACAGATGTCACTGCCTGACGTAGGGTGTAGTGTATAAGATAATAATAATATAATTAATAATAAGATAAATATAGTAAGGTCTTTTGAATACATATTAGGTTATTAGTATAATGGGTATTTAAATAAAACAACATATTCAGGAAAATCTGATTTATATTTAATCTGGACAAATTTTAATTTAGGAAAAAGGGAAGTTTTATTTTATAATCGTAGTTAAGTTAGGAGTAAGAAACATTTTATAGTCGTAGTTAAGTTAGGAGTATGAAACCTTTTATAGTCGTAGTTAAGTTAGGAGTATGAAACCTTTTATAATCGTAGTTAAGTTAGGAGTAAGAAACCTTTTATAATCGTAGTTAAGTTAGGAGTAAGAAACCTTTTATAATCGTAGTTAAGTTAGGAGTAAGAAACCTTTTATAATCGTAGTTAAGTTAGGAGTAAGAAACCTTTTATAATCGTAGTTAAGTTAGGAGTAAGAAACCTTTTATAATCGTAGTTAAGTTAGGAGTAAGAAACCTTTTATAATCGTAGTTAAGTTAGGAGTACGAAACCTTTTATAATCGTAGTTAAGTTAGGAGTAGGAAACCTTTTATAATCGTAGTTAAGTTAGGAGTAAGAAACCTTTTATAATCGTAGTTAAGGTAGGAGTAAGAAACCTTTTATAATCGTAGTTAAGTTAGGAGTAAGAAACCTTTTATAATCGTAGTTAAGTTAGGAGTAAGAAACCTTTTATAATCGTAGTTAAGTTAGGAGTAAGAAACCTTTTATAATCGTAGTTAAGTTAGGAGTAAGAAACCTTTTATATTCGTAGTTAAGTTAGGAGTAAGAAACATTTTATAATCGTAGTTAAGTTAGGAGTAAGAAACCTTTTATAATCGTAGTTTAGTTAGGAGTAGGAAACCTTTTATAATCGTAGTTACGTTAGGAGTAAGAAACCTTTTATAATCGTAGTTAAGTTAGGAGTAAGAAACCTTTTATAATCGTAGTTAAGTTAGGAGTAAGAAACCTTTTATAATCGTAGTTAAGTTAGGAGTAAGAAACCTTTTATAATCGTAGTTAAGTTAGGAGTAAGAAACCTTTTATAATCGTAGTTAAGTTAGGAGTTAGAAACCTTTTATAATCGTAGTTAAGTTAGAAGTAAGAAACCTATTATAACCGTAGTTAAGTTAGGAGTAAGAAACCTTTTATAATCGTAGTTAAGTTAGGAGTAAGAAACCTTTTATAATCGTAGTTAAGTTAGGATTAAGAAACCTTTTATAATCGTAGTTAAGTTAGGAGTAGGAAACCTTTTATAATCGTAGTTACGTTAGGAGTAAGAAACCTTTTATAATCGTAGTTAAGTTAGGAGTCAGAAACCTTTTATAATCGTAGTTAAGTTAGGAGTAAGAAACCTTTTATAATCGTAGTTAAGTTAGGAGTAAGAAACCTTTTATAATCGTAGTTAAGTTAGGAGTAAGAAACCTTTTATAATCGTAGTTAAGTTAGGAGTAAGAAACCTTTTATAATCGTAGTTAAGTTAGGAATAAGAAACCTTTTATAATCGTAGTTAAGTTAGTAGTAAGAAACCTTTTATAATCGTAGTTAAGTTAGGAGTAAGAAACCTTTTCTAACAATTAACTTGGGAACCTACGTATTATTTACTACATAGGATTTTTTTAACTGGTCCTAAATGATCCGATATTTTTATATTACGACTATTGTGCTTTTAATATAGTAAATCACAAATGTTTATTTTATAATCATTGTGCAGAGGTAAACTTTGCATATTTCCAGTATGGATATAAAATCATCTGTTTTGTTTTGAATATCATACATTCTATTATTATTTCTACTTTGTTATAGGTTTCATTTGCAGGATTTTGAGCAGGATCACACAACCGTCCCTAATACAAAAGTTATTTTCTGTGACCTTTAGAGTTTATATGGTTTGCTAGTGGTCTCCTTTCAGTTATATGGCCATAGAGGTGTAGTCATTTTTGTATATAATATAATCTGACTAACAACACTTTATGGTGAATTTCGGGGATATTATTGAATTTCTTTCGTCCTTCAGATTCAATAAACAAAGTCAAGGTTTACACTTAAAAACTAAAATAAGTTATTTTTCTTAACAATATATTTAATTAATTATTTTAATGTAAATATCATGTTAAGCTTATAGTAATTGATAATCACTACTCATAACAAATATCGCTAATTCTGTGATTTACTTGAAACGTATCACAAGATTACTAAAGTATAACACTGACCAAACTGTTAGCTTTGGATTACTTTAGAGAAAACTGAAAATACTTCAAAATACCCGAAACAGAAAATCCATAAACCCATTAGAGTACAGCCCATGGTCACATAATGTATATATCCCTGTTTAAAGAGCACATTGACAACAAATATTGTTTATTTTGATTAAAATACGACACTTAAAACATTCTTTTCATAAATTACAATCCCATAATAAAATACAGAAAGCAGTATGCAGAATGTTATATTATATAATTGTACATAGCTATAATTTTTCAATGTCATTTAATTGATTCAAGAACCAATTTTTTTCACCTCAAGATTGTTATGCAAAAAGTGAGCACATAAATACAGGTGCTGACTGTGCCTCTCAATAAAAAATTCTAGCATTAGTAAAGTTTTTGGGATAAAGAAAACAAATACTAAATCTATATAGAAGTTTCAAGAGAAAAACACTAAGGTAACAATAAAATTTGAGGATTAACACTTAAATAAATTGGTGTGATAATAGAAGACTTAAAGCAGCAGGTTAAACATAAATTGGCATTCTAAAAGCAACATATTTAAGAAAGAAATCAATAAGAAATTTCTCAAAGTGTAACAATAAAATCTCATGAATAAATTTTCCCAATGTAAAAGCTACATTTTAAATTATTACAATTTTAGCATTTATACAGAAAGAAAGATTTATTAAAATATAGATGCATGTTTTGGTTTACTTAGCGTGGCCCGATTAGTCCAATACTTATATTATATACATTGGGTTACAAAAGATTAGGATGGCTATATTATTATTATTACTGTATTATTACTTTTATAATTCAACGTAAGTGGAGGTTGTCAGTATTCAAACTACGATGGCACCCTGCCACAAATAAAACGATTATTGAGCCTAACACAAGGATTTTATTTAAACAATACCATAATTATAAGATTTCATTTTTCAAAGGTTTATTATATCCTTTAGAAACATTAGATTTAATAACCAAATATTAGTGTTTGCTTAGATTCAATAGATTAAACTTTTTATTTGAATAGTTTTGGGGAGATCCTAGTCACTCACTATTTACCCAACTAAATAGCAATAAATTACTAAATAATTGTGTTCTCTGTTTTAAAGTGAAAATGCATTTAAAATTCACAAAAAATTACCACATTTCAGACATTAAAAAGTATAAGGTTTTAATACTCAGGGAGCTCGGTGGACAGACTCTTCCAATTACAATAACTAGAAATAGGAAGTAGTCAATGTATATTTACTTCTTGAAGGATGTGAAGATTTTACCAAAGCTAACAAATGGATTGTCCTAATCAAAAGTATGCACACTGTCCTAATACTACCCAAGGAGTAGGGTGGACAGAAGAAAACTTCTCAATTCTGATAAATTTACTAGAGACAGGAAGTTTATATTGTTGTTATTTTTTAAATAATAATGTACATTATTATTATTCACCCTACCAAAATCCCACAGTAAAATTCATACACTGTACAATAAATAATATTTTAATCATAAGAATCATAAATTACCATAAACATGTTTTTTATATTCTATTATTCGGAAAAAAATAAATTAATAAAAAGAAAAACAGCTCAAAAGTTTGGCCTGTGGTACGATGCTTGCTAAATTGTATAGAGCTTTATTTTTTTACAGGTTGTTTTATAACCTTATAGATGTATTAAATAAAAAAAAAAAACATTATACTATTGTTTATATATGACGAAAGTAAAAAACCTAAATTTCCTTTTTGGATTTAACAAACATTACTAGAGATAACTCGAGGGTTGTATTCGAAAAGTCCCAATAATGTCCAGGAAGCTGGGTGGACGGACTGAAAACACTCCAATTCCAATAACTAGAGACAGGACGAAGTCAATCTATAGGGACTACCTGCAGGATATGAAGAGATTACAAAGCTAACACAAGGATTGTATCCGCACTGTCTCAATAATGCCCAGAAAACACGGTGGATAGAGTGACTCTTCTAATACCAATTTCTATAGAATTGAAGTAGTCATTTATACTAACTGCTGTCAGATATGAATGATTGAAATAAAACTAACACAATGAGTGTTTATGTTTATGTAACTAAACTAATGTTTTTAACTGTATCAGTAGGGCTTATTATTTTATTTCTTAAGAAATAAAACTAAGAGTTATTGTTTTTCATACAAATAAATTAATTAAAACTATAAAAAATAAAATAATGATTCATTACAAATGCGTAAAATGTTAAATCAAAACTGTGGAAACTGGTAATTTAATATTTTTTAAATACCTAGTTTCTTACAGATAACTTATAAACAGAAAGTTGGATATATATTAGTTTATAAACTTACATGACTGTCTAAACTCTATTTGAAATTCCTTCGTAATGAAAAAAATTTAGATGATTTAAATTGAATCATGTAAGATATATTTACTTATATATTTTTTAATATAATCATGTTATAGTATACAATACCCATCTTATAACTGTTGTAATTGATGGTTAAAGCATATTTTTGTATATGATGATATAAGTTCTGCGATATTTATTTAAGTGTTCTAAAGCTTATTTATTCAATTTGCTCATTCAAATTGAATAAATATTATCGATTATTCAAATTGCTTTGCCATTTTAATTATTATTAAATATACGATAAAGATAATTTAACATTACATTATATTTAGACAGCACAAGTAAACGTCACACAACATATATTCACTACAACATAAGCACAACATGCACAAATATCGATCACCATAATATTTGTGCGTTTTAACTTGTATTGTAATATATTTGTTCTTATGTTGTAGTGAATTTGTGTTGTGTGACGTTTACTTGTGCTGTTTATGTACCAACACGTATTATGATAATTAAAAAAACTATTGTATTTAGGGACCAAGTGTTTGGCGAGATTTATTAGACGACAAGTTTTTGATTTGAATAATATTTAATACTCGTACATTTTGGGATATCCTGGTCACTATTTACCCAAATAAATAACGTTAAATCACTAAATAATTGTTTGCCCTGTTTTAAAGTAAAAATTCATTACAACAAAACTACAAACTCAAGAAATATTAGACATTTTAATTGAAAACTGCGATCTTTGACTGTACAAAAAAAATCGAAATACAATTTTTTCTGTGTCAATTTATGCCTTCAATAACGATACGTTCACAATATAATGCATTATTTTCATAATTCACACATTTTAATTCACAATTCAATAATTTTATTTGTAATATATTTACTGAGCTTATCTTACTCTTCATTTAAAAGATGAGACTGATAACTTTTTTAACCTTACTCTGCCCCTTCTCCATAAACTATTTATATGTGTAGAAAACTTAATCAAACAGAGTAAGAAGTAAAACTGGTTCGGTAAAAAATATTTAAAATAGAATATTTGTTAACAAGGCTAGGATTTGAACGTCGACTATCTCTAACTTTCATTAGAGTCATGACGCTTTAGACTGCTTAGTCATCAGGTTTCCCCAAAAAATGTAATATTTTGATTGTATAATGTTATTAAATTAAAGTGGTGTTGGATACATCTCTGCATAATTATTTAATTTTCGATGCTATACATGACTAGTTATTTTTTTATTTTTTTTATCCTAAAATCCCTTAAGGGGATTTAAACATAACTGTGTAGATCCTTGACAAATAACTGTTTTGCGGCGAAATAATATTTTTATTTATTTTTTTGGATTTTCTTTATTACAGATTACTTACTACTAGTTAATATAATTAAATATATGATTTCCATAAATATGAACTAAGTTCGTAGGATATTAGCGTTCATCGCGGTGCTGTTTGATTATTTGTTTTTGCAAATTTGATTTTGCATTTACTTGTAAGTAAATAGAATATCAAATGGCTCGTGTCATGTTTGGTTCATGATAAATTGGAGCTGACAGCTAATTAAACATTCCGTTTCAGTCGTTAACAGAAACGATTATCATGATTTTGATTCAATAAATGTCAGAACCTTTATACCTTTGTCAGATCAGTGGTATAACCCACTTGCCTTACCATACTCGTTCATTTCCAATTTACATGTATGGGTGGATGACGAGAAAACTATAAAACGATGACAGTCAATCGGTAGACTTGTGTCAGGGGCCACCCGTCAGCCCACACACACTTACACCCATATACGTAAAATAGTAATTAAAATATATTTAGTTTTGGATTGTTTGACCAGAAAAGTATATTTATAATAAGTATCTTGACAGTCAGTAAGATTTTGAAATATGTTTCTGTATTAGTTTCACATTATGAGCTTTACAAATAGATAAAATACATAATAAGTCAATGATAGTAAAAATATTTCTTAGAATATCGTTTGATCATAATTTCTATTAGTTTTATTACACAATTAATATTGATTAATCCTTGCCTAAAAGACAGTACCAACGTTAAGATAAAATGAGGTAGTATTTTGGTCACAGCTGCATTTGGTTTCCTGGTAGTCGGTTGTAGGGTCATAACTACAAGCTATAATTTTGAAAACTGTTTAGAGCCCTGACGGATGTGTTTATTTGATGGTGATGTAACCTAAGGAACGATTCTGATAGAGAATTATTTTCAGAAAAAGGTACACATAATTTTACATATACATTTGTAAAAATGTTGTTCCTAAACCAATACTTCGTTGAAATGTACGTTATATACTACACTTTTAAGAGTCGACAACATTTTCTCATCGATTATTTGTCGTTACTATGCTGAATACAACTGTTACTCGTATCGAATAAATGTTGTATGCTCACATTCATAGTATTTAAAGATGTATTTGGTAGTCCTGTTAGTTACGCATTGTAGCAATTATTCGACTATTTGTCGTTACTATGCTGAATACAACTGTTACTCATATCGAATAAATGTTGTATGCTCACATTCATAGTATTTAAAGATGTATTTGGTAGTCCTGTTAGTTACGCATCGTAGCAATTATTCGACTATTTGTCGTTACTATGCTGAATACAACTGTTACTCGTATCGAATAAACGTTGTATGCTCACATTCATAGTATTTAATGATGTATTTGGTAGTCCTGTTAGTTACGCATCGTAACAATTATTCGACCATTTGTCGTTACTATGCTGAATACAACTGTTACTCGTATCGAATAAATGGTGTATGCTCACATTCATAGTATTTAAAGATGTATTTGGTAGTCCTGTTAGTTACGCATCGTAACAATTATTCGACTATTTGTCGTTACTATGCTGAATACAACTGTTACTCGTATCGAATAAATGGTGTATGCTCACATTCATAGTATTTAAAGATGTATTTGGTAGTCCTGTTAGTTACGCATCGTAACAATTATTCGACTATTTGTCGTTACTATGCTGAATACAACTGTTACTCGTATCGAATAAATGTTGTATGCTCACATTCATAGTATTTAAAGATGAATTTGGTAGTCCTGTTAGTTACGCATCGTAGCAATTATTCGACTATTTGTCGTTACTATGCTGAATACAACTGTTACTCGTATCGAATAAATGGTGTATGCTCACATTCATAGTATTTAAAGATGTATTTGGTAGTCCTGTTAGTTACGCATCGTAGCAATTATTCGACTATTTGTCGTTACTATGCTGAATACAACTGTTACTCGTATCGAATAAATGTTGTATGCTTACATTCATAGTATTTAAAGATGTATTTGGTAGTCCTGTTAGTTACGCATCGTAACAATTATTCGACTATTTGTAGTAAACGTGCTAAAAACAAGTGTTACTGTTACTGAATACATGACGTATGCTCATAATCATTGAATGTAAAGATGTGTTTGGTATCCTTGCTAGTTATAAATCATAACGTTCATTCGATTGTATCAATTTAAACACATTTATATATATCGGAAATTATTTTATTTTACTGTACGTGTTAGCTACATTATGAACCTATTTTTCATTATGATGTGTTTTATTTCAGTGATAATTTTACTCAACTTCAAATGTAATTTTGCTACCTGTTTAAGTACGAAACCAACAGGTTTTCCTATTCCATAGATTTCATTCATGACGTAATCATTACATTTAACATGAAAATTCAGTAGATAGTTAATACTAATATGATTGTACTTGTTAACAATTATTTTTTTTACAATTGATTGAACATTATATAGCTTAGTTAATGTTATCCTGTAGATATAATACCTTAAATTAATATTTGATTCTGGAAAAACAATAAATAATTTGTTAATTAATTTTTAATGTAATTAATTACTTCAAAAGTGATTTAACTTTGGAAGTGAAATCAATTTATAAACAAACAAATTGCTTTCTTAAATTATCAATAAAAATCATAAGTAGTGTTTTTACAATTGCTTAGTGAAAATTTTGTATTACCACACTTCAGTTAGTTATCAGAATTGACGTTCTTACGAGTGTTTCGTCAATTGATTTCAGATGGTCTGACACGGGCCGACCCTTATAATTAGCCTGCCGGGAATAGCTACCCTATGATTGATGTAGAAGCCAGGATTGGGAGGGAGTGTCAGTTACACTGCTCTTTAGTCATCGGCATTTCCTCTTCAATTGTTTGATAATTGTACAATTTTCTGCTTGAAATAAGTTTATTCTCTTACTTTGTACTCTTAGTTTGTACTCTTGTAAAAACGTTTTAAAGTCTAGACGAATCTGTAAGTCTACTTTTAGAGGGCACAAATTACTGTAGCTGACTTTTAATCAATGATATATCGGGTTTCTCGCCATATTCAGCCATGTCTTGTGAACTTTCTATGCATTTGGTCAAATTAAATTATAAATTTTCCGATTAAAATCAGTTTGTTCTCTTAGATAAAAAAGTTTCAAAGTCTAGAGAAATCTGTAAGTCAACTTTTAGAGGCCATAAAGTACTATATTTGACTCTAAATCAATAAAATAATGTGTTTCTCGCCATGTTTAGCCATGTCCTATGATCTGGCTATGCATGACTTAAAACTAAATTGTTAATTTTCCGATTGAAAACAGTTTGTTCTCATAGATAACACAGTTTCATGGTCTAGAAAAATCTGTAAGTCTACTTTTAGAGAGTGCAAAATACAATAATAGACTCTGAATTAGTGAGTATCGTGTTTCTCACCATGTTTAGCCATGTCCTTTTAAGTGGCTATGCATGATTTAAAACTAAATTGTTAATTTTCCGATTAAAAACTGTATGATCTCCTTGATACATAGTGTCACTGACTAGAAATATATGTAAGTCTACGCTTGGAGGCCGTAAATTAACCTATTTGATTTACACGCACAAATTGAAATTCTAGCACTATCTTATGATGAAGGAGGTGAGATAGATCAAAAAGTCATAGGACCAACGTTGTAGATCGTCTCAAATTAGACACATAAAATGGTGTTATTTTGTTGTAGAACCAATAACTGGTGTTATTTAGCCACTACAGTCCAATTAGTCAAACGTTGTTTTTGGCATTTAAAATTGTTGGCACTAAAAACTCTGCCATCTTCGATTTACTATGAATTTTTAAAAATCCCTTCTTATTGCACATCTACAACATAAGCCTTTGGCTCTACAAACTGTCAGCCTTGTAGGCTTTTTAGTTATTACGACGATTGAGTTAGTCAGTGGTATTTGCCTTTTATAGCTATACATTTCTTTAAATGTTAATTTGTTTACTATGGTAGTACGTAGATTTCATCTATTTAAATGAACCGAGAAATTACGATTATGGCAAAAGACTAAATATAATTATCTATGTTTGTAGATTGAAAAATTTTAGATGCGTTAGGTCCGGTTTTTGGAAGTATTATATCCATAATATTTTACTTATATTAAAATATTTATAACACTAAAATTTACAACAGGCCGTAAACCACGAATGAGCTTATATAACTATAGAGTTATTAAATTATTAATATTAGAATAGTTGGAAGCTGAGATCATACAAAAGAGGTAATTTGAAATACATTCATGATGATGAACGGTTGTGAAACGCTAACTACCCTCTCTTCATGTAACCTCCTCATCCGTTATCCTTCCTTTCACGGTTATATTCCCAGATCCAATAACCAATATTTTTAACAACAATTAAATATAATAATTATGTAATCCTCTCCCTCCACTATATTATCAATCATTTTTAAAATGAATATTTGAAGTACAGTATAAAATATGTTTCAATTTATTCATAAGTAAAAATAAAATAACGATTAAGATCTATATTTTCTGGTTACAACCGGATCAAGATGCATTGTACATTATTCACACGTTTCGCCCTGACTGTAATGTGGCATCCTCGATGGTGTCTCAGCGAGGTAATAGAAGTCTGAAGTTGTATTTCTCTGTCAAAATGAACATTTTGCTTTAGCTGCGTGACATGGGAGCTTACTAGTCGTTACAACCACATCAGAACAGGACAACGAGGAATAATATTTAACAGGCTTTTTTTAAAATATTATAATATTATGAAAATAATGGCAAACGAATACATAAATGTATCTAAATTTCTGAAATATTGTTGTATAGTCAGTAAGCTGGTTTCCAAAGGGCAAATGTATATTTAGCAATTTACAGGGACCTAGGAAGGAAAATATGCAGCTAATGAAACAGAGCATTTAATTAGTGACAAATAACATATGTAATTAAATATCGGTTTCAGGAATTCATCATAAGGGTGGGTTTCACATCATAACACTAGTTTCACAAGCCCTTAAAGTATTGCTCTCTCCCCTTAGAATGGAATCCTTACAGCTGCCCTACAATAAATAGATAATATTAGATCGCTAGTCCACAAGTAAATTTGCATTAATAAATTTATATTTTAT
Organism: Stictocephala bisonia; assembly: GCA_035578905.1. Lineage (NCBI taxonomy): Eukaryota > Metazoa > Arthropoda > Insecta > Hemiptera > Membracidae > Stictocephala > Stictocephala bisonia. Next base: position 1,056,415 of record JAQJVL010000114.1, on the reverse strand, counting down.
TTATTTATTAATTGTATTGTTTATTTATTATTATGTTTTTTTTCATTTTTAATGGTACTAATGTTTTTATGAAGCATGAATGAAAGCTTTATGAAATATCAAGTGGGTTTGAGATATTTATTAAAGAGCTCTAAACTATACCTAGGTGTGAACAGTCTTCCTCAGAGGATAAAGTATTGCACCAAGTACTTTACTTTTCCCCAACTATAGTAGTATCTGAATAGTAAGTCTTATCCAGCAAAGTGTCAAAATAAAACGCAGACTTTATTGTCTAGTGAAATATTTATACTTAAAAAAATAACACAATGGTTCTTTTTACTTTATTTCCTATATCATAAAACCCTAGAGAACTAATTGATAACTCACCTGACAACAACTAAATATGGTTTAAACACAATGAATGCAATAATGTTATATTCAACAAACAATATAGTATGCAACTATCGAAAATATTGTTATTAGTATTAATGTTAACAATGTTAGTAATCATTCAAATGTCTTTTGCCATAGACTATATTTATACGTAGGTTTGAGTATTTTTTTATCATTACTGCAAATTTACTACTCAAAGAAGAAAATGAAGCTGGGCTGTAAATAGATTAACTAGTTTTAAGTTTCGCTAACTATTTATTTTGATTTAAACATTTACGCAGTAACAGAATTGCAAAAACTTTCTTTTTTTAATAGATTTAAAATAATTGATTTATCTTAATGGGTGACTAAGGTTACAAATGAAAACTATTTGTTTATAAACCAGGTTACTATCGTCCTTTTCATTCATTTATAAATCATTGTGCGTTTTAGTCAGTTGAAGTTGTATAACAGTTTCTAAACCGTTGTAAAATGTGTTCATTGTATATTTTTAAAATGCTGGCATTCAGAACATGGTGTAGGTTTCTGATACAATTTCGGATTCGTTTTATTTAAGAAATTAAAACTAAATGTGGATGTGTTCATCTATTTCATCAATACAATAAAATAAAAACATTGTGGTAAAATACTATTGTAAATGAACACATTGACAGTGATAGAAATCTAGAGTAATAGACTGAACTTAATATACAGATTGTTCCAAAAGTCCGAGTATGGTTGAATATGTTTAGACCGTTACATATAAAGGTATACAGCTTTGCACATTGCAGCTAGACATTAAAAGGTATTTTACCATTTATCCAGTGATCCACTACCTTCGTAGGGGGACGGCCTTCTAGGAGTCGGAAGAAAATTTACTTAAACGCATAAGTCGATATGCATACCATTTTAAAGATATTAATTAGTAGAGTATAATGCCGCAAATTAGATTTCAAAAAGTTAATTATAAATAAATTGGCAGCACTCAAAATGTTCAATACTGATCTTATGTGAATGTTCAAGAATGGCGTAATTTTACTGTAACCATATCAGATAAACCTACAAAATTTCACACATGATTACTGCATACATAAACCTACTTTAAGATTTACTCAGTGTCCTGCTATTATTCTATAGGAGTCAGTAGAAAAGTTTCATACTAGGCATAGATTGATATGCACATAGTTTTAAAGGACTGGTCAAGCATAGAACAATGCCACAAACCACACTTTAAAAGCTTTATCCGTCACAAAATGGTTGCGGTTTAAAATCTTGCACATTAGATAGCCTAAGTATTGAAACATTCGAGCGCCGCCATTTTCTTCAGGATTAGTCTTTTGAGGTCTAATTTGCGGTATGATATTCTACTAGCTAAGACATTTCTACTAGCTCTATTCTTGGGCCCCTCCTATTTTTGCTCTGCGTCAATGACTTGAGTACAAATGTACTTGTGGGTCATCTAGTGCAATATGCCGACGATACTAGTGTGGCAGGTGAATTACAAGCAAATCACCTGCCACTTCTGGATATCCAAATAGCCACTACATTGAATTCCCTCAGTCAGTGGTTTTCACAAAACTATATGTCTATGAATGGAAAAAAAACACAAATTCTAACATTTTCCTTACATGGAGAGTATACTGACGACTTTCATGGAGGTTCTGTTAGATTTTTGGGTATTATGTCGATTCAAACCTAAAGTGGGATACTCATATTTCAAATGTATGCGGATGAGCTCTTGTTTGTTTTCACTTAGATATCACTCTGGCTTCCTTAATACATATTTGTTTTAAATAATATATTTTGGATACGTTGTTCCTGTTCCGTCATATGGAATCATGTTCTGGGGGACGGCCCTAGTCACATCATTTCAAGCTTCAAAAACGGGCAGTTAGCATTGTTTTTGGTCTGAGATTTAGAGACAGCTGTAGGCAGGTGTTCAGTGATATTTTAACCCTTTCATTCTTATTCATTTACACTCATGCTCTGTTTATTTTCAGCAATCAATTTTTTCCCAACCCATAGTCATTCCTACAACACAAGAAATTGAAATACCTTTGCAATACCTCTTCATCATAAAGCCATTTTTCAGAAATCATCTGCATATCTTGGCCCGGTCATATTTGGCAGTATCCCGGATAGAATTAGAAAAAGTGATAGTGAGAGGGTTTTCAAAAGCAGGTTAAAACAATATCTTATAGACAAGGCATACTATGCAATATTCAAGTTTTTAAGCAATCACTGATTTTCTCTGATTTGTATGACTGTTATATTTAATGATGTTCTTATATATATGTATAATTGTATTTTTTATCTTTTAGACCTTATATAAAAACTGATTGACTGTGTTATGATTGCCTGAATAATAAACGATTTGATTTAAAATAGTACCTATGTTTACGTTTAAGATTTTCTTCCGACTCTTAGTGGGCTGTCCCCCTACGAAGGTAGTGGATCACTAAATACATTGTAAATAGCTTTTTATTTCCACCAGTAATGTGCAAATTTGTGTACCTTTATCAGTAATGGTCTAAACAATATTCAACCGTGCCAGAACTTTTGGAACGCACTGTATAAAGAAATTGTGATATCCTGTTATCAACATGTTTTTATTGTTTTACCATAATTTATGCACACATTCACACGTATAGCTTGTTTGATCACAATTTCAATGTTTGAACACAGGCAATGCCATTGTAAGTTTTTTCTATAAGTTGTATTTGTATTCATTTTTATATGACTTTCCATTTCCAATGAACTAAAACTTATAAAATCAAACCTAAATTATCTGTTTGTATAAACATGTTATTATTTTAGTTCATTATTTGCTATAACACATAATTAACTTTTCAGTTTTTACTTTAATTTATTATGTAAATGTAAGTTATACTGTAGGATAGGAAATAAATATACGACCGATTCACCTAAAGTTAGCATGACGTTACACCGTTAGAGCCGGACATATTCTTTGAGAAGTGATCTTATTGCACGAAAGCCAAGCTGATGGATCTGGGCAGCGAGGTCAAAGAATATGTAGAATTGACTATTTCCCACCTAAATAAATATAATAGTCCGTCCATCAATTGAACATGCCATCGATATAACATTTTATTGTATAATATTATCTAACTTCTTATAGAGTGGTATGTATACAATATAACTCTGTAAATACTTAAATAAATTACATATATTTTATGGAACTTCCAAACGCTTTCTTTTATTATTATTTGAGGTTTAGTAAGGCTGTAATCGCAGACAAAATGTAAACAATTTAAACATGCTCTATTTATTTGATAAATATTTAGCTACACATGTTATGCAAAAAAGTATTATTCTACTTATCCTTAACACGTGTAAACGACAGGGGAAAAATGCTGCTTTCTATATGTCGTTCTTGGAATATTATTAAGACACAATTACATAAAAAATATAGTAACTATATACCTTACTCATTATAGATCAGTAACATTTCTTTGCAAGTTACTTTTGAAAAGCAGGACAGCTCACAGTTTTATATACATTTTAATTTTTCTGTGAAAATTAATTATTTACAACAAGACCACAGGAAACATAAAAGAAAATGGGACAACTAGAAAAAAAGCAATGTGAAGACAACTGGAAGTTTAACTTAAAATATTACATCGTAATGAGCAAAAACTTTACTGTTTTAACTTAAACTAACACCTACATTAGTTATTATGTATTCCGGCTATATTTTAGGAATGTTCGCTGAATAATAAACATATAATTCATATTCAAACTACATTTGGAAGTTTCTTACTTTTACTCAAATATGAACAGATTAATAATATATCGCTTACTTGTAATTATTTTTCTCACATATTTGATCCTCAATTTTATTTTAAGAAGAGGCCGATCACCTGTTTAACATTTACCTACACCTCATTGGTTATTAATCTGGAGGAAAGCTTATTGAAATAAATAACGAGTAACACCAGTACAACATATCATTAACTTTACTGACAAAATTCTCCAGTTAAGGCTTACGCTATCTTCAACTAGGGCTCCGAGACCTGTCACTGGCCATTGACTGTCTTAGCTACTAACAGTTTAGTAGTAATCTATTTAAAGTTGAGATTTAGCAATAAAAAATAATTGCAAGGATATTTATTGTTATGTAATTTTTCTGTTCGTTATATTAATTCAAATGTGAAATATTAAATTAAATACAACTGACAATATACAGTATTTAATTATGAAAATAATGGTTCAAAACTAAAGCTATAAGACTATTTTAATATTGTTCAAATATCACCTTGAATGACAAACATCTTTACTGAAACAGACCTGATAATGATGATTAACAAAGGCAGGTCTGTTAACCATCAGTATCATATTTATTCTGCTAGACTAGTATTATCTGACAATTTATTTCCATCAAATGGATCATCGGTATACATTTTAAGAACAAATAAAAATGTAAGTGCTATTCACAAGGGATATACTAATATTATCATAAGGGCAATGTTTTCCTTACACTATAATATGCGGATGAGAAGATATGTATTAAAGTACATTTGTCCAGGTAAGAATTGAAAAGTATTCAACTGTTTTCAGTTGGTTTCAATCAGATCATGCTTTGTTCAGTATACCTTGAATATTTTACTCTTAGTTTGTATATATTTCTGGATAATTTCATTTATTCTATATATTATTCTAGTTAATAACGTACCTAAAATCAGCTACCTTCAGCAGATTTTAGGTAGTTGAAGGTAGATGAAAATGTTAATATTAATTTTTGCTATAAATTGTTGAAATTAAAGACATTGGAACCAAGAGATAATAATTTTTGTAATAATATGACCACTAAGAGAAAGACTAAACTATTTTGATACAGTTTATTATTTATATTAGGTTGTGGTTGACTTTATAAGCCAAATCGTTTAAAATGTACTTAATAAACATCAGAGATCAGTTTTGTAAAATATACGTGTGATGTCATAAACTATTGATTGTTCTTAAGTTTTCCTTAGATAGTGTAAACAGGTGAAAATGGTGAGTAACTAGCTCTGACGTAAGACGTTCTCAGTGATTAGTTTATACAGGGGAAACCGTACATTATCAGACAATTAGCTTACCTAATAGGTTCTTCAGACTCATTTTTAACTGTTAACTTAAATAAAAATTATGAATATACTATATACATTTTACATTAAAAGTTGATAATTTTAAATATATTAATATCTTAGTTTATAAATTTTATGTTGCACCCATAAAATATTGTTGCGATCTTTCTCGACTGATCCTCTCTTTATTCACTTTATTATGTGTATATTTCAGTATATGTTTTTTATGTGTGTTTGGTAGGTGGGTAGGCACGTGTAAGGGTGGGTGGGTTGGGTAAATATTCATATAGATATTCAACTAAAATAAGCAAGTTTGAGTCTAAAATGTCAAACACTAGCAGGTTTAAGGTATTGTAGTCATTAACTTGCGATCGTCTTAGGATAGGTCAAAGCCATTTTTATTCTGATTATTTTGCTATTGCCGTTTTGATCGTGATGCTCGGCTGATTTGTGAGGCTTACTAGCTCGAGGATTTAGTTGGGGAGATGGACCATGCCACTTAGCCTCCCGGGGAGGGTGAAAAGGTCATGAGACGCAGCAATGGATCATCGGGCTGGATTTCTGTCTTTCCATCGGGGGCAGACATTCTATTCACCCCTTCACTACTTCCACAGATTCTATTCCAGCTACCCTTCACGTTGACTGTCTTCCGGCCTGGCTCGAAGTGTTTTCTGTCTCCCATACTCGTCATGGCACAGTTTATGTGCTCTGGTGGGTTAAAATGTCATCCCACTATTCTAATTACTGCACCATCCCAACTACCCAAACAAGTATGATGTAGATAGGATGGCTCATCAACACTTGTTGAATTTGATAACCCTCACTCATACTTACATGTGCGATGGTGATGGCCCTCCCACCCTATCATACATGAACGTATTTATTTGAAACTAATTCGTATGTAAATACAACATAAGAAATATTGTTATGCTTTAGTTATTTAGGTGTTTTATTAATTTGCATTTTGTACGTAACATAAGGTAAATACTGATCATGAACTGTCTAATATCATTAAGAACATTATAAAATGTGAATTAAGCTCTAATCTAAAAGAATAAATTAATATTTATATGAGACCATCTACAAAATTTAAAAAAATGACAATTTACTGATTTATAATTTTTATAATAGTTAAAACAACACATTGGATGGTTATTAAACCACTAACACACTCTACAGTTGCCTATTTAGTTGATAATTTAAAATCGAAGCTATACTATGTATGACTTATGAAAATGTTTATGATTCGTTGTATCAGAAGGTATATGTATGTTGACGTACACGGCAGTACCTGTAGGATGGGCCTCACGTAGCTTTTAAGTGACCAAATAAACAAATCTTGTTGACATAAAACACATGCCTTTGACTGTTTCATAAAATATATTGGTCACACAAACACTCTCTAATTGGGCCTAGAAGATTCAGGTAGAACCTGTTTGCCAGCAAATCCTACTAATTTCATTAGAAATCCTTTTGAAACTCGTTGCAATGCTGTTTTTTTCTTTTTCTGATATATATTCCTGTTGTTCAATGGTAAAAGCTAGGGATAGCTTTATTTGAATGTAAAGTGAGGGAAGCTTGCTGTCAAGAAGTGGTTTGACCACGACTGACCAATCTTTGACGTGGGCACCACAAAGTAATTTGGAATTTCAGTGCAGGTTTCATTGACGTTGATATTCAAAATCATACCCGTGACCTTTAATGGAGGCTTTTGAGAAAGTACACATAATTAGTTGGGAGTTATGTTTGAAAGTAAGCCTTTAATGTCAAGCAAACCACCATCTGAAAGCATTTTTAAGCAACATTATTAAATCACCATAAAAAAAACTGTTTGAAACCACCAAAATACTTGGCAGTTTTGTGTGTTATCACCAAGCATAGATTTCATAGATTTTCAAATTAAAAAATAGTTTTTATTAAACTATTTTCTACACATATGGTAAAAGACGCAATATAAACACTTGTGTTAGTAAAATAAGTAAATATGAATAAACTAGTAGCTTTCATTTTATATCTTACAACCCAATTTCAATTCAAGTTTTAAGTAAATCATTTATCAAGATAAAATACCTTTTGTTATAAAATTCAGTATTTACTAATTTATACTTGACATTCAGCCACTTATCTTGTTTTATTTTGTAAAGAGTTAAAATTATAGCAATTTTTTAGTTTATCTTTATATCAAAATAATTAATTTTCTTTTTAGAACAAATAGGTTTGAAACATTTTTCATTACTTTACTAAAGTAAATAAGTTTTCGTTAATTGTTTTTTATGTATTAAAAAAGGAAACAGTTTAACTAATTTAAATAACATTACAATAAATCCATAAATTAATAATTAATTTCACCGCAACAGGGTACAAGGGGGAACGACCTCAAAGACCGTAGACGGACCACATGTCGGTAAGACCCAGCTTACTTCAAGCCAACCGTGTCACCCCAAACGACCACAACTGTTATACGGCTCGTAATTAGCTTTTAATAAAAAGAAAGCCCTATATTCTTGATACATTACGTATTAGCTGTAAATTATATATTACCAATAGTAATTTATAAATTAACGCTTACCTTCATATACCACCACATTTATATGTTATTTATTACAAAATAGTTCCAAACACATTATTTATAAGTTTAATTTATTTAATAAAAAAATTACGCACTGACAGAAAGAAATCCAATCGCTCAAGATTATTTTACAAGTAAAAATTAAATATAAGACTTTATAAATTAACAAGGCAACGGTGCTTAAAACACAGTTTATTAGCTAACTTAATATATATATTATAATAATAAAAGCACTTTAGTAAACAAACAATTCAGCTTTGTGACAGGAGATCACTTTATTATTTCACTCCGCAGCCTTACACGTTATTGTAATTAGTAGGGGGGAGAGCGTTAGTAATTGTTAACCTCGTCAATAGAGATAATAGCACATAAGGTTTAACATAATTAGTTAATAAATAAGTTCTCATGAAAAATCACATTCATAAACAAACTTTAATTAGTTGACATATCGTTCCAACATGACTATTTAATTTCACAATACTTCCCTTCAAACCACATTGGATATGAGCAGACCGTGCCACTTAAGAAAACTTTGGAATTGATTGCAATATTATGCGTTAGAAGATAAACCTATATTTTATCTAATTACTGACACATACAAAATTATCATATTTAGTTATCAAATAATAAAGACGTTTAAAACCAAGAGCACTCATTACATTAAAAATAAAACGTAACTGACGTTCTTAAATGTTCAACATATATTTTTAGATCACATATATCCATGCATTTATATATTTTGTTACTAGAAAAATTATATGTAAGTCCTAAATCAACAAGTAGCAGATAACATAACTTTATTTTCTTCAACAAATCCAAGTGAGGTAAGTCGAGGCGTGCAGCTAACATACCTCACACGCCACATTCACACCATTATCAGATCAAATATCTGACATTCCACATTTATAGGGTAATATTTCCTCACCGATACTAAAAGCTGTTGAGTGCTTTCAAAGATTTTGATACTCTTGATTTCCATTTATTTTTTACATTTACTCAATTTAAAATATTTTAGCTGTATTCATTAGTTAACGAGGCTAGTGTGAACTTTAATCAATGCGTGGCATCCCGACCTTCATCAGAGATAGGAATTTGAACCTTGGATCTTTGACTTCAATGGACGTTTCTATGATCGACGATGGTAAAGAAAGTAGAGTAATTGGTTACACTTTAAATTATTATCTATATAAAACAATGTCCAAATAATAATTTTTTTTACACACAGTAAAAAACACTATAGTTTTAACCCTTAAATACATTATATCGTATAAAGTTTAGTTCGATACATGTTTGTAAAACGTAATAAAAATTATGCACCTTAAGCATTCCATTTTCATATTTAATCGCAATAAAACAATTAATTTCCAAACAATCATTGTGGTGGTAACATTATTTTCTATTTACGATCTATACATCATTAGTGAGTTCCGTTCAGAATTAACATAAAGGAATATAAATATAGCAACTGTAGAAAAGACCTTTCCTTTAAAATGCGCAAAATAATTATTATTAAATTAAAAATACTAAGTTGACTTAAGGAGTAATTACTTTTCAAAAATCAATGATTGAGAAATAAGTAAGAGATATCTCTTGTGATCTGAAGAATTTAACTCAAGCTCACTATTTATGTCGGTATAATTCTCGTATCTCATCATTGACACATGTTACGCATTAACACAAACTTCAGAAAAGAGTTTATAGTACTTATAGAGTGAAATGGGCTACAAGTAGAATAACTTGTAAAAGAATGATAATACTACAATGATTTGTATTGGGAGAAATATCAACCTCCTATAGCTCATTAAAATATTACTGGAAATATAGTATATGCCATACGTATATTGTTTGTTCTACGTGTATGGTAGGTGGGTGGGTTAACTACAATACGTGTATAGGTGGGCAGGTGGGTTCACTACAGTACGTGTATGGGTGGACGGGTGGGTTCACCACAGTACGTGTATGGGTGGGCGGGTGGGTTCACCACAGTACGTGTAGGGGTGGGCGGGTGGGTTCACCACAGTACGTGTAGGGGTGGGTGGGTGGTTTCATCACAGTACGTGTATGGGTGGGCGCGGGTGGGTTGACCACAGTACGTGTAGGGGTGGGTGGGCGGGTGGGTTCATCACAGTACGTGTATGGGTGAGCGGGTGGGTTCACCATAATACGTGTATGGGTGGGCGGGTGGGTTCACCACAGTACGTGTATGGTGGGTGGGTTCACCACGGTACGTGTATGGGTGGGCGGGTGGGATCACTACGGTACGTGTATGGGTGGGTGGCTGGGTTTACCATGGTACGTGTATGGGTGGGCAGGTGGGTTCACTACAGTTCTTGTATGGGTGAGTGAGTGGGTTCACCACAGTAGTTGTATGGGTGTGTAGGTGGGTTCTCCACAGTACGTCTATGGGTGGGTGGGTTCACCACAGTACGTTTATGGGTGGACCGGTGGGTTCACCACAGTACGTGTATGGGTGGACGGGTGTGTGCATCACAGTACGTGTCTGGGAGTGGGCTGGTGGGTTTACCACAGTACGTGTATGGGTGGGCGGGTGGGTTCACATGGTTTGTGTATGGAGTCGAGAGAGTGGGTATCAACTACCGTTCATGTATAGGTTATTTTAAGAAATTATTTAAACATGTAAAATGATGATTAAATGGATGATTATGGAAATAGCGTTTTTGTTACGTGTTAAAAATGAAAAGGCAACATAATAAACAGTATAGCTATATACTTAATTATTTTTGTAATTGGTATACATTTTTATTTTAAAATTTACTTCCCTACATTATACATATGTATATTGACTGATATTTTATAAAGTCCCCAATATATATATACGTATAGTTTAACACACACACAAATGAACCATTCAGAGTTTTTCTGTGAAGGAAAGCTGAGGTCATCGTAGTCCAGTCTAAGGTTCCTGCTCTATCCCCAAGTTTTTCTGAAAGACCCGGAAAATGTATGTATTTTCCTGGAAGGTACTGGGGTAAAGATTTGATTTCTGTCCGTAGTTTCAAACCCAAAATTATACTCCTCATTAGCCTTGAGTAACACGAAAAAAGTAGAGGTGCTATTTTAGGATTTCAGGAACCATATTGTAAATTTCCATGATAAACTCAGTCACATATAATGTTTTGCCTGAAATAAACAATACCTGAAAGAACTCCCTTGAATTTTTTTAAGAAAGGTACGAACTGTGCATGGAAGTACAAAATTTCTTTTAAGAGTAGAAAAATGACATATTTCCCTTGTTGTGTTAGTTAATATTTTCTTTTACTACCTTTTTGTATTTTTTACACTTGTAAAGGAATAGTTAGATTATACAATAATGTTGCACAACCTACCCACTTATACAATAAAGCAGTGTTGCACTACCCACGTTCGTGTTGTATACGTAGTTGTTAAATGTGTATGAACATTAATGTTCACATCTTAAAAAGACGAAATGTAGTGTGACATGATATTCTGTTCGTGGTTCGGATCCCATTAAAAGCTGTAGTTTCCATAGTGTCCATGGTTTTTAATAATTGATCATTACTAAGAAACAGTTTAACTTAGTAACAATAAAATACAGGGTGTCTTAAAAGTCCCACCCCCCCCCTATTAACTTTCTTATAAATACAGATAAAGTGATTTACTTCTGGGAATGTTTATATGACCAACTAAGGAGTTTTTTTATGTATGCAAATTTCTTACACCACCTCTCAAAACGGGGTAGTTTGGGGGTAAGTCAAAATGTTTAAATAGAAACCCCTATCAAATGACACATCATTTTAAAGGTAATATTAAAAAAAGAAGAATGGTGGAATTTAGAGGTCTTTAACATTAGTCTATAAAATTTTGTGGCAGTTTAAAGTTGGAATTATTTCATAAAACCCCCGCAGCTTATGTTAAATTAAAAATTGTTGTAAGGCAGACAAAACATTCACCCACCAGTTAGTTTTGAAAACTGATGACACCTAATCGTAAAACAAGTAATTACAAGAATCAACAAACACCAAAAACCACAAATAACATAGCATTTATTTGGTTTTGGTTTGTCTGACCAAAGTCCAGTAGAGCAACCTGGGAATACCAGTGGCTCCTTCCTTATCTCTTATTAGGTTACTAGTTAGTACGTGGAACACTTTCAGTTCAGTTACTGTGTTAACATTCTTTTTATTCGTATTTAATAAAAATGGCTCGGTCAAATGAAGATAAAGTAGAGATGACATTGTTCTATGAGGAAGCTAGGAGAAATGTTCATGAAGCAGTTCGTTTATTTAATGCTGCCTATTCGGATAGACCAGTAGACAGGGCATACATTAGACGTTTAGTAAACAAATTCTCAACAAACTTTAGTGTCAAAGATGCACCACGATCAGGGTGCCCTGCCATTGCGACAGAAGAGATCCAAATTCAAGTTTTAGCAAATTATAGTGCAAACCCACATGAATCTCTGCGGTCCTCTGCCCTTGATGTTAGAATTTCAAAAGATACTGTTCACAAAGTGTTAAAGCGTCACAAGTTCCACCCGTACAAAGTACAGTTAAATCAAGAATTAAATGAAGACGACCCTGACTGAAGACTTCAGTTTTGTGAGCAAATGTTGCAGAAGATTGAAGAGAATAATAATTTAATATCACAGATATGTTTTAGTGATGAAGCATCATTCTCTTTGCATGGGACAGTCAATCGGCACAACTGCCGTTATTGGGCAAACAGTAACCCCCACTGGATTGTTGAAGCCCATACGCAACAGCCGCAAAAATTAAATGTATGGGCTGGAATTTTGGGAAACTCTGTTATTGGGCCATTCTTTATTGATGGTAATTTAACTGGCGTTAAATACTTGGACATGTGACGGAACGGCATTGTCCCAGCAATAAATGAGGTAGTACAAGGTACTTATGAGCCTGTATTTCAGCTATATGGTGCTCCTCCACATTACAATATGCTTGTCCGGACATTCCTAGACCAAACGTTTCCCGATAGATGGATAGGTCGACGTGGCACTTTGGTAGAGTGGCCGGCACGTTCACCTGACCTTTCACCTCTGGATTTTTTCTTTTGGGGTTTCGTCAAAAGTAAAGTTTACGACACAAAGCCCACAAACCTCGATGAATTAAGGACAAGAATCGAAGAGGCCTGCCACCTTATCACGCCTGAAATCTTACAAAATGTGAGACGTGGTTTTCAATCCAGGCTTTTTTACTGTCAAGAAGTTCATGGCAGCCATTTCGAGCATCTCATCTGAGTGAAATTGAGGTGAGAGTTCAGCATTTTGACCATTTTTCCCGTTCTAAAATTACTTAGGGGGTTTTATGAAATAATTCCAACTTTAAACTGCCACCAAATTTGATAGACTAATGTTAGAGACCTCTAGTTTCCACCATTCTTTTTCTTTTAATATTACCTTTAAAATAATGTGTCATTTTATAGGGGTTTCTATTTAAAAATTTTGACTTACCCCCAAACTACCCCCTTTTGAGAGGGGGTGTAAAAAATTTGCATACATAAAAAACTCCTTAGTTGGTCATATAAACATTCCCAGAAGTAAATCACTTTATCTGTATTCATAGGAAAGTTAATAGGGGGGGGGGGTGGGACTTTTAAGACACCCTGTAGATCAGCCACACCAAACAACACTCAATATTAAATTTCATATGCCCCTTAAAACACACCCAAGCTGTAATTACTAAGTTTATCCCAATTTAACAAAACAGGTGAAATACAATCCAGAAATTGAGTTTTGATATGTTAATTTACTGCTTGAAAGGTAAAATAATTCAATTTTAAATTAAAAAATTAAACATATGGCTGGTTTGTGATTTAATTTAAAAAGAAACAATATTGTACTAATCATTTCGTTTTAAATGATTTTAATATGATTGCTTTAATTGGTCAGGATCTAAGATTCAGATATGAGACAACGATACGGCTTTGGTGTGTTTTAAGGGGTATAAGAATGGTTATATGAGTGTTGTATGAGTGTGGCTGACTTTTTTACGGTACTAACTAAGTTAACCTGTTTCCTAGCAATAGCCAATCATTAAAAGCCAGTGAAGCTATGGGAATTACAGAGGAGTGGAATCTGCACCACTTAGATACCCAATATGTCACACTATAATATTTCTATGGAATAAGAAAACATTAATGATCAGTTAAATTTGTTTCTAGGTAAGTACTAATCGTATGTTATCTAATGAGGTAGAGCGTTTGTTTTAATAATAAAAACAAACTGTTGGTTAATATTTCAAGAAGTGTGCATTGTCTTTCAATATTAAAAGCATATAAAATATAAGTTTTTCTCATGGGAGTAACATATATTATAAAATTAAATTCACTAACTTTGAATATATAAAATTCCATCAATACAACCACGAATAAAATTTTTAAGTATTTCAACAATTAAAAATGTATTCATAAAAACAAAGGGTTTTCCCACAATATATAGCTCAATAAAGCTAAGATTATGGTATCTGTAAATCTACTGGGGATACTGGGGATCTGCTCTTTATATGTGGACATGGTCTAGTAGTCAGCATTCAAGGCATTTGGACATCATTTAAATAAAATAAGACTTCTTATTGCACACCATCAAAAAAATATTAAAAATAACATTACATGCCATCCCACATATACTGATTTTAAATGCAAGTCTGTGACATTGGAGACGGAAACTATTATCATCTAATATATTTATTTGCGTAAAGTTTATGTATTATGATAAGTACCTTAAGAATGGCCATTGGGGCTATCCATCAGAGATATACGATTTTAATAGTATTTTCCAGCTGGATTACATATTGATTTTATTATTTTTACGTAAACTGCAACATTGATTATCAAATAATAAGCAGCTTTGTACAACGTTTTTTACTGTTTGTAGTGTGTTTGTATATGTAGATCGTAAATGTATCCGGGGTTTATTATACGGCAGTTTAATGGCCTCAATGAAGTCATTTGCTTGCAATAAACTGTAATTTGTGCGGCAGATGTGTTTACACATTGGCTCAATGTCACAGTCAGTTAATTGGTCAAGTGATTACACCATAATGGAAACATTTCATACCAACTAAACTGCAGTACAAATTATACACAGTCTACTACATCCTTAAAACGACTGTACTATGCAATATTAAATTATATATATATATATATATATATATATATATATATATATATATATATATATATATATATATATATATATATATATATAAAACAGTTATATATCCTAAAACGCCGGTTTACCAATTACTTTCGTACACAGTATTTCATATAAATTATGAACGGTTGGAAGTGCATAAATAATTGTGAGTAAGTTAATTTCAATAAAAGGTCAAATACCTGCAATTTCAATATGCTCAGAGAATCTAAACCTCAAATCAGGGATGAACAAAGGTTTGCTATATTGAGGATTATGCTGTGGTAATCAGCCTTTGTTGAAACACAATGGCGACGTAAATAGTAGTCGCTAAGTAAGATGGGATTTGAATAATCAGTATAAGAACTTAGAGGATCCAAAACAAAAATCAAAAGCAAACAAAGATTTGTGAAGTGGTGCTTTAGACTGTGCTTCTAGGGCTTTGTTGAACAAATGGCCGCCATAAGAGATTTTGTTTTGAAAAATATGGTAAAGTATTAATTTTTTATGTCGTTAGTTGTACAAATGAAATTATTGATAAATACATGATTTATGTTTAAGTATGTGTTCATGTTTATGTAATGTATATATTAATTAGACAAGTGTTTTAACGATGTCAAGTTTTAGATAAACAGAAAATGAAAAATATATTAAAAATCGTTATGTACTATTTTATGGTAGTAAGGCCTGGTTTGTGTTACACCCCATTACACACATGAAAAAGAGGTAACTTTCTTATGGTCCCAGCAAACTCTCAGTGACCGTTATTAGTATGTTATCACTGTAGATATAATTACTACGTCTTTCCTGGTGTATTTTGGGAGTAGTAAAGGTGGAACTGCATTGCATCGTGAACTGGAGAATTACTCGACACACATTCAGTGCACCATTGTAAGACACCTCTTAATGTTTCATGCCTGTACCTACTGTTAACAAAAAGCAGTACGCCTCAGTGACCGTTGTATAATGAATAAAACTAATATACATACAATGTAGAAATAATTACTGTACTACATTTGTCCTTATTGGATTTGGGGAGAATCAGGGTAGAACTGACAAGGTACTGGACCTGTCATTGCATGGCAAAAATGGAGAATCAACTACTCGAAACAAATTTAGCACACTATTGCATGTTACCTGTATTTATTTCTTATCTATGCCTATTTTTAACAAAAAAAGTTCGCTCTTTATCATTTAAGCCACGTACGCTAGACGAACTCTGTCACCTTTATTAATCTAATTAGTGCAAATCCAGATTTGCATACAGCTGCTGTAGAAGTAACGAGGCCTAAGCGTCGGTTAATCTGTTATTTCACATGGATCTTAGCTTATATATGTTTGCCTAATTTTGTGGAGACACGTAAAGACGGACATTTAAAAATCATAAGAACATCCTAGGCATATTTAGATAGTACCTAAATTTTTTTTTTCCACTATAAAATATAATTTATATTAATTTAAAATAAATAGTTGTAATATAAATGGTCTATCACATTGTAATAAGATTTCATATAACTATCCTAAATATATTTTTCTATAAAAAAAAAAAAAAAAAATCTATAAGGCGTTAGCTATGCAGTGTTATTATATGTTTAGCTAAACCAAGTCTGAATTTTATAATAAATAAATTACCTAATTTTTAGCGACCAAGGGTTACAATTTATGGCAACGGCCGTGTATTATGTATTTATTTAATACATAATTGCTTCTTGAGCTTTTGCATCGTTAATTTGTTAATGAATAGACCTATTTACTATACCTGTATAACAGCGGACAGAGAACTGTAATTTATAGACCAATTATCACAGTATTGCTAAATATAATTTAAGTTAAAATATTTTATGGAGCTGATTAGTTCAGTGTATTATGTAATAGATTACACAAAAAGTTATCTTTTATTTTGTCTATTCAAGTACACTGGGTTGAAAAAAATATCTGTAGAAATGATATTACACAAAAAAAATAAAATAAATAAAGAAAGAACAAGTGAATGAGAGTATAACAGAGTTAGCGGCTTATTAACTCTGCGGAAGTATTTTTAATAAACCTGCAGTACTCGTGCAGCTAGGTCTATTAATGTTAATTACAACCTTCTACGCTGCTGATAAAATATGTTTCGTATGAGCTCTTAATAGTTAAGCTATATTTTCTGACGCAAAGTTTATAATAACATTTAAATGATTGTAGGCATTTTCATATTTGTCATTGTTTTGTGTTGTTTTTTATTTAATTTAATATCAACAACTATTATTTCAATAATAATACTAGATTAACCTTTTTAGAGGCTCTTCTTAGTTGTATAAAATTTGTTAATAATAAAACCACAAATTAGTAATACATATTAAAACTAATAAATTACATTTATAAATACTGTTGATGAATATATTTACAGTTTATCAATGACAAAATATAAGTTAGTTGTTTTCAAATAAAATTTACAATGTATTCATATATGGCATCAGTAAATGAAAAAAATATTCACTTCAAAGATCATGCCACTTTACATATAAACATTTTAATGCTGTTACACCCCTTTCAAAAAAAAAAAAAACAACTTACTATCTCAGCATTTCACGTCATCATTAATATGATTTAAACAATAAACTTTACTATAATAATAACGCGGAAAAAGTAATCTAGCATTTAAAATGTACTAAATTGAACGAATATTGATAGTAAATAAACATTTGGTCTAATAGTAGTTTATGTATTAAACCTAATAAGAAAATATGCTAGGAAATTGTCCTGATAATTGATTATTGGAATTGAACAAAATTTCTGTCACAGACAACAAATTTAATTTTACGATCGTATATATGTTTTTATTTATTTATTTTTTTAAGCTCCTATTTCCCTTAAACTATCTCAGTTTTTGTTACCTTATATTTCTAGGATATTTGCCTGGAGGCTACAAATACGGGTGTGCTTACACCACTCTCCCATATACGTAAGTCGTATTGACCCGCACACTCTTGCATACACGTAAAGTGGTATTGACCCAACCACTATCGCATGCACGTGTAGTGGCATTGACCCACCCACTCTATCATACACGTACAGTGGCATTGACCCACCCACTCTAACATACACGCATATTAGCAATGACCCACCCAATCTCACATATACGTAGAGTGGCATTGACCCACCCACTCTTCCATACACGTGCAGTGGCAATGATCCACCGACTATCGCACATACGTACAGTGGCATTGACCCGCCCACTTTCGCATACACGTACAGTGGCACTGATCCATCCACCGTCCCATACATGAACAATTGTACTAACCCATCCACCCACCCATATACGCACTTTTTCATTGACCATCTTACCCTCTCGTACACGTACACTAACATTGACTCATCAGAACCCTATACTCATACCCGGGTTTTGATCCACCCACTTAACCATCTACATTAGTTTCTCTATGTAACTTGGATATGTTAACTTGAACCTTTGTAAAATTAAAAGGGAAATAAATTGATTTTCTTTCTTTTTTTCTTCTTTCTATGTACATATGCATACATAAAATAATATAAAATTTTTACAGCTTTTACAGTTATTAATGTTGTACTTAAGTAATATGAAGTTAATACATACCAAAATAATACATAAACCTCATCTTGAACAAAATAGTTTAATTATTAAAGTTTTATGTCAATCAGATGAATTGTAATAATATATAAAGGATACACATACAGACGTGTGTTTGCTTTTTGTATACCAATAGATACAATATACTTCCACTGAATAAATCAAATGTAATATATCGTTAAGGAAAGTTTTTAGCTTGATCAATATTACAAACATCATTAGCTATATTCCAAAATCTCTAAACATCATTATTTATAATTAAACTGATGTTTTATTTATACTAGCTTAAACATCTCCCCATGTTAGTCGTAGGACCGAAAAGCGTACTTTAAAGGCTTCCCATGCCCTTCAGAATATTAAAATTGAACTATTAAAACCTTATTGCAGAACTCCAAATACGAGAAAATTTTGTGACACACTAATAAATAAGGATCCTTTACAAGTTATCAATTTCAAAATATAAGGGATGAGTTAGGTTATAAAAAAATATGTCATGTATTATTCTTATACAAGGTTACCTTTGTTCTCAGATGTTTACTTAAAGTATAAAATATAATCCTTAACTTCTATAAATAAATAATTAATACTGAACTAGGATGTTGCTGGAAAGAACGCTGTAGTAGGGTACTAGAGGGAACCCATTATAATGTTCAGTGAGGGGTGGTTGAGGGAGTTAACAAGAGCAGTTTAGTTAAGCGACGTAGAACCACTCATTACCTCAGGACCCTCATCAAGTATTCTCTTTTATATTAGCATATTTTATCTTTAAATTCTAATAAATAACTCAAGTTTAATGGGAATATATACAATTTCACGGAGTAACACAAATTTGTGTATAATATTTATAGTAGTAAAAACCTCGTTTATTTTAATAATTTTGTCTTATAAACTTAAGTTATATAATAAATCAACTATTATAGAATAGTAATAGTTATATTATAGTAATACTATAACGTTTATTAAATAAAGTTATATAATAATAAATATAATATTTAGGTTATATAATAAATGTAGTGAATAATGGCATGTTTTAAACTTATACAAGGTGTTTTAATGACAGTTCCTCACCTTGTATTATCATAGTATTATCGTGCAATTTGTGGGACACAGTACATTTTACAATGCAAGTGATACACGCATTTGTAAGTTTTCATTATCAAAACGTTCAGTTAGAGTTGTTGCTACAATTCTCTTCAAAACGAGGACAGTGGAAGATTGTTACCGTGTCGTCGCCAAGTCTTCAGCTCTCGAAAACAAAGGTAACGTCCAGCAAAGACCAGCAACGAAAAGAAATACTGTTATCCAACATACATTTAATATATAATTACATTTCAAAATCTTAATAATTAATAGGACTCCTATAATTGCTAATAATTTGAATAATCGTATAAAAATTCTAGACTCTGCAGGCCAATTATAAGTACTTAAAAGTTAGTGAAAGATATTAAAGCAAAACTTTAATAAGCCTCGATTGAAAATCGTGTAAACCAATAAAACGTCGGTGAATTAAAACTTAATTTAAGAAGTTAGAAGATCATGGGCAGAATTGGAGTATGTTCAAGAACTATTTGAACAATTAGATAATCAAACAGATCATTCTTTGGAAAGAGAAGATTTTGAAACACAATATTTTTATCTTTTTTTCTAAAGTGGACAGTCATATTACAGCTTAACAAAGTCATGTGTCAAATAGTACAAATTAATATGTCTTAAAAACAATCAATTTACCTACGTTTTCAGGGAAATATGATGAATGGATGTACTAATGTACAAAATTATATGAAAAATTTTGTACATTAGTAGATAGCAATGAAAGTTTGACAGAAGTTCAAAAAAAGCATTATGTGAAGGCTTCCTTGATAGGCGATGCTGCAAAAACCTTACATAATATTTATTTGAAAACTGCAAACTATTCTATAGCTATTTCTTTATTACAGACGCAATATCAATACATAAAACTAATAAACCACGTCAAAGCACTTTTTAACCTCTCTCAGGTGCAAAGGCGTATTAATAATTGTTTTGAACGAATTAAAACAATTATTAATTAATGTGTACAGTCATCCAAGAGCATTAGAAGGTCTTGAACAACCAAAGGAGACTTTGGACACTCTAATTATTTATTTGATCACTACTAAACTTGATTCAATGACACATCAACTTGATGGGAACTGTTTAAAAAACCTACTGAATTGCATACATTGACGGAATTGACTGATTTCCTTCAGAAAAGATGTCAAATACTTCAAAATATATCAAGAAACAGCCCATCAACTTCACAATCTCATAGAGAGAAAACAAATAACACATATTTCAAGGAACAGTGGCAACAAAGTTACAAACCTAAAGTTCACATTGTAGTTCCTAGACAATCGTGTGTAGTATGTAATGGAGATCATGCAATTTATCGGTGTAAAGGTCTTCTACAATTCTTTCATGATAATAGAATAAAAACATTAATTAAGGCAAAGGTATGTTTCAATTGTCTTAGAATTGATCAGTGTAAATCGACATACTGTAATATATGTGGAAAAAAGAATAATACCGTGTTGCGTTCAGAGGTTACCATACAACCAACAATTTAGATACAACCGTTTGCCACAATAATACCAAATTATACAAAGGCAACGGGTACCTACGTCGATACATCATGAGTAAATAAAAAATACTACTATCAACAGTACTGTTGAAATTGGTCAACGCTAATGATACATCAGTTACATGTCATGCATTCCATGACAATGGTAGCCAATCTAACTTCAAATCGGAAGCTACGTGTCAGTTATTACATCTTAAGAGAGAAAGAGAATCACTCTCAGTTACAGGAATAAGCAATGGTTCAACTCATGTTTCGTCCAAAGTACACGCCACTGTAAAATCACTTACGTCTGATTATTCTACCAAGCAGAATTCTTAGTATTACCAAAAATTACAGGTCTTATTCCAACGTCCCTAGTTAAAACATCATCTTGGATTACCTCTAATATTATCAGGTTGGCTGATCCTTCATTTTCAACACCAAACAAAATTGACATCCTCTTAGGTCAAGAGTATTTATTGAATCTGTTGGGAAGAGGACAAATCAAACATCCTCTCATGCCTATACTTTATAATACTAAATTTGGATGGATATTTTGTAGAAAATACAAAACAAATCCTTTTACTGATGGTAATGGCAACAGTAAAAGGAATATAGCCACAAGTTGCCACGTCATGGATCGTATTGAAAACCAATTAAAAGAGTTTTGGAAAATTGAAGAATGTGATTCCAAAACTCCCGTGTCAATGGAAGATAACAAGTGTGAAAACCTTTAAGCGAGTTTAATTAATAAAAATTACGATGGCAGAATACAGTCTCCAG
The DNA here is from genome assembly GCA_035578905.1 of Stictocephala bisonia. Classification (NCBI taxonomy): domain Eukaryota; kingdom Metazoa; phylum Arthropoda; class Insecta; order Hemiptera; family Membracidae; genus Stictocephala; species Stictocephala bisonia. The sequence goes on along the minus strand of JAQJVL010000114.1, from coordinate 1,034,323 downwards.
CCCATACAGGACAACGCCTTCAAACTTGGAACGTCTAAACCTTCAGCTAAAAGAAGATGTATAAACCAACCAAACACCCAGCATCAGTACATTGAGTTTATGCGGGAATATGAGCAATTGGGATACACGGAGTGAGTGACATCTGAAGATGACTCAAGACCAGAGTATTTTGTCCCATCCAATAATAAATAATTCAAGCACAACAAATAAGCTGCGAGTTGTATTTGATGCATCTTCAAATACGTCTACGGGAATTTCACTGAACAACATTGTTATGACTGGTTGAACTATAGGTACAAGATGATTTGTTTCTCCATTCTCATAAGATTTCGTACACATACCTATGTATTGGCAGCAGATATCGAGAAGATGTATCATTAAATATGGATTGAAACAAATCAAAGACATCTACAGAAGATAGTATGGAGAGAGAGTACAACGGATGACTTTCGGACTTATCGACTAAAAACAATTACCTCTGGGACAGTTTGTGCACTATACTTAGCAATCAAAACACTACAACAACTGGCCATAGATGAGCATGACAACTTTCCCTGCCTTCTGAAGTTGTAAAGAAAGAACTACATGGTAATTTGATAAAGTTGCTCAAGAAAGGAGGTTTCAACTTTAGAAAGTGGATCTCAAATCATGACAACTTGTTAAAACACCTTCCTTCAGATTTACGAGACTGCCATCCTCAAAAATTCTTATCAGAATGTAAGTCAACTTCCAAGGCTTTGGGATTGTTGTGGTGTGCATCAGATGACACATTGAAGTTCACGCATACGATAACTACAAATGATGATCAACTCAAACTTCAAGCTGTTACAAAAAGAACAACTTATCAACGATTGCCAAGTTGTTTTACCATGTATCGCCAGTAGTTAACCAAGTAACACTTTTCCTTCAAGAGACATGGAAAACAAACCTGGATTGGGACAAAAATCTTCCAAGTGATTTAAAAGATAAATTTCTTAAATAAAGATCAAATTCCACCCAGTGTAGTTTCAATTGAGCACAACAGAGCTCTTGAAGCTCATGTATTTGAGTATGCTTCAGAAATGGCATATGGTGGTGCAGTGTACGTACGAAGTACGAAGAACGGCTACTTACAAGTCCGACTTCTCTGCTAAAAATCAAGTGTGCTTCTTTGAAAACGACAACACATCCACGACTAGAACTCTGTGTGGTTGTATTGCTAGTTGATTTAAGGTCTCAAGTGAAAAGTACTCCTGCAAACAAAATAAATCAGTCTAATTATTTTTACTGGACAGACTCGAGCATTGTCTTAGCTTGGATTTCATTCGGATCTGCACGATGGAAAACATTCATTGCTAACAGAGTGTCGAAAATTCACTACTCTATTAAGAGAGAAAACTGTAGACACGTGAGGAGTGAAGAAAATCCAGCAGATTTAATTCAAGAGGAATGAAGACAGAAGAAATGATCCGTTCAAGTCTATGGTGGAATGGGCCAGCGTTGCTGATGGATGACTCGTCAAGATGGCCAACTACAATCCTATAAGTCACTCCTAACAGCAACCTCTTAGAAGAGAGGAAGAAAAATACAGCTGCATCCACTATTGTAAATAATATAAATTTTTTTCCCCAACATAAAGATTTTTAACTTTCCAATGACTTAAAAGAGTAATTGAATTTTGTTTCAGATTTGTATATTATTGTGAATAGAAAGACGGTAAGTCGACAACTCCTTTGATGTCAAATTAACTGACAGACTCTCTAAATAAACGTATAAAAACAAAACAAGAACATTTTTTCAGATCAGATTTATCAAGCCTGACATCTGACTAAGAACTAACTACAAAGGAAAAGCAAGTTGTTGACCCTTTAGCCATTCATTGATACCGATGGAGTAATCAGAGTTGGAGGACGCCTTGATAACTCTAAATTTAAATATGACTACAAACACCCAATACTTCTTCCACCAGGATCACATATCACAAAATTATTAGCCTCTAGTTACCATATTAGGCATTTACATTCAGGACCACAAGTTCTGCTAGCTGCTATTCGGCAAAGGTTTTGGCCACTGGGAGGAAGAAACCTTGCAAGACGCACTGTGCATCAATGTGTAGTTTGCTTCAGAGCCAAGCCTAAGTGGAGTCAGCCAGAAATGGGAAGGCTTCCAGCTGAAAGAAAAACACCATCCCGTCCTTTCGCAAACACCAGAGTCAACTATTGTGGCCCCATTTCATTGAATCTGGACACACCAGAAACAGCAAAATTATGTTCATCACTGTGTTCATATGTCTAGCAACATAGGCTATTCATTTAGAACTTGTCACAGATCTAACTACAGAAGCAATCTTGGCATCCTTCAGACGTTTTATTTCTAGATGAGTTTATATCTAAAGGTATATTCGGACAATGGGACTAATTTTGTTGGTTCAAATAATGAACTGTAGGAATTACAAAAACTTCTTCTAGATGAAAACCACCAAAGAAATATTATAGATGCTACTGCAACCCAAATGATCAAATGTCACTTCATACCACCAAAAGCCTCACACTTCGTGGCCTTTGGGAAGCAGAAGTAAAGTCCATAAAGTATCATCTGAGGATTGTAGTAGCAAATGCTAATTTAACCTAAGAAGCCGTGTATACTACCTTAACCATGATGAAGTCATGTCTTAATTCGTGTCCATTAACTCCTCTATCCACATATCCTAATGAACCTAAACCATTTACACCTGGTCATTTCATCATAGGAGATGCTTTTATATAATTATATATATTTTAGGATGTAATAAAATTAAAAAACTGAGTACCCTTATATTTTTTATTAAAAATTCATTACACAACATGTTTCGACTTTCTTGTAATTTTCTAGTGTAAATTAAATAATTAAGTTGAGTATAAAGTCATGTTTTAAATAAAATTGTAGAACATATGGTTTTTGTAAATATTGATGAATGTGGATAAGTTGGTGATATTTTTAGTTATAATTTTTATTGTTTCGAATCATCAAAAATAGGGTTTGTATAATTGATTTGTGTGTTCAACATGTTCACTGGATTCAACATAGCACAACAAGAAAATCCAGTGAACATGTTGAACACACAAATCAATTATACAAACCATATTTTTGATAAGATTCGAAACATTAAACATTATAACTAAAAATATCACCAACTTATCCACATTCATCAATATTTACAAAAACCATATGTTTTACAATTTTATTTAAAACATTATTTTATACTCAACTTAATTATTTAATTTACACTAGAAAATGACAAGAAAGTCGAAACATGTTGTGTAATGAATTTTTAATAAAAAATATAAGGGTACTCAGTGTTTTAATTATATTACACCCTAAAATAAGTAAGTAGCCCTAATTTTTAACTTTATATACATATATATATATATATATATATATATATATATATATATATATATATATATATTCCTGAATCTAACATTAAGGCTATACCTAACAATCGTCTGTCATAATGGAAACCGTCCCAACAAATGATGCAGTACTTTTGGAGCAGCTGGCCAAAGGAGGATCTTTCTCAACTTCAGAAACGCCCGAAGTGGGTAGCAGGAGCCTCAGACATTCAACCAGGCCAATTTGCGATGGTCAGAGACGACAACTTACCATCCATGAAATGGATAACTACTGTGGTGCAGGAAGTGCATCCAGGATCCGATGGTCACGTCATGGTGGCCACTGTGAAGACTGCCCCTGGACTGCTCATAAGAGGAAGCAACCGTTTGTGTGTATTATCGATTGAAAATAAATGGACAATTAAAATGTATGTATATGTTTTAAGTTGATCTTATATATAAGTCTTAGTTGATTATTGTTTTATTGCATTTACTATGACTTGGCTAATGCGTGTATATATGTTTACTGGCTTAATAAAAGATTTGATTTGATTTTTTTCATATTGTCTGTGTGTAAATAGTTATTATATTTGTTTGATTTAGGAATGATTAGTCTAACAGCTACAGAGACCTCACATATTCGTGCAAGTGACGGTAAAGCTATTAGGGCTTTTGGAACTGACTTTGTTACTACTGGGAATTGGCATTCTGCTGTTGGTGCCTTGGGACTTGCTGCGAAATATTCTGTGGAGACCGCTACTGGGGTACTTTACCCCTCTAAGGCTGAATTAAATAAGAGGAAACGAGAGAACGAGACGACCCCTAACAAGATGGAACCACCTGCGAAACAACAGAAGATGGATACGACTACACCATCTACGTCTGCGAACATCTTGTTGGGTGCCAGCAGTGCCACGGGCGGTGGCAGTGGAGCCGTGGCGGCCGGAGGTACAGCGGAACACACAGGCGTAGCATTATCAGGAACGTCGGCCTTCAAGACCGGCACACTCGTTTTCCGCCACAACCGTATGATGTATTCATATGGTTATCAGTTCAAATCATTTAAGTCGAAGTATAGTACGTCTGACAGTGAGGTGGAGTCATTGACCTGCACACCATATGCCAATGTGCCTGTGGATTGTTTACCGTGGTATATGACACCCGGTGAATTTGACAATTTACCAATTACTAGTTCGGTAAAGAAATGTATAACAATAATAACTCCAATGTGATATCGTACACCATTTATAACCAACAGTGCGGGTATAAACAGTGTTAATTCAAATTTACTTGTATTTGGTGTTTCAGCGCATGGATTACACAATCGATTTAATGGAGGTTGTGTGAAGATAAAATCTGATTCCAGTAATCCCATGTATCCCACGGAATGTTCTATCGATCCGAAAGAAGGGTGCAGCCACGAAATGTGGTGGGGTAAGACTGTCGGTGAAGAGACAGCAATAAGTTTTGACAATATTCACGCTGGATTCGGTAATATGAAGCCGTTTACAACATAATATGCCCAGTCTTTGGATATAAAAAACGGTGCTCCGCCATTACCTGAACTGCATCAAGCGTTAAACATATTTCCTATAGTTAACGGAATTGGAAATAACCCTATTATATGGGAATACAGACCCCAGGTAAATATACTGAAACCTGGGGTGGTGTACACACCTCTACGTGATAATCACGGTACGGCCAGTACCTTAATAAACTTCGGACAGAAGATATTGGGACAATCTAAATGGCATGTTGATTATACCGGTCACGGACAGACCAGCAACATTTTAAACAAGACAACAATTAACGCTTCTGCGGCAAGTGTTCCGTATGATTCATATATAGAACACGCCGGTACTCTATCACATGGCTTTGTGGAATATGCTGGTGGCGTGAGACCACCTTCACTACATGTAGGCGTGTTACAAGTACACGCCTACTCTACGGACGTCAAAGACAGTACCGTTCAGGAAGTAATTTGTATATATAAAGTTGAAACTGAGATTGTAATCGAATATTCATTCGATTTTACCCACACATATGATTCTTACCTTCCACCAAACCTTATGACTTTCGCCGACAACGACGGCTTGAAGATAGGCTCTTACCACACTGGTTCAATGGCTACAGATCTTTGTTTAAATACGAATAGGTTCTCGGCAGACCCGCCGTTACAAGTGCAATATTAACATCAACACCAGCCACTACGACGTCAACACAACGGACGTTATCATCAGCCGGAGTTGCTGCAAACATTGACCCTGTACAATCTGAAGATACAGGCGGGTCAAGCCACACAAGTGTATCTCATAAAGTTAATAGACTGTTGTTACAACATGAATCAATTTTAAATAACATTAAAGTGTTTGATCAACCTCTATATACTGTTGTTAAAAAGTTTAATGTACCTTTTAAACAACAAGATATTAATTATATTTGTAATCAATTGACAAATAGACATGACAGTTCCACACTGTCATCAAATAATATTAAATGTTATAGGATTAATGACAAATGGAAAATAAATACAATTCAATAAAGAAATATGTGTTTATTTATTTCCTCATATTACATAAATATTTTATTCTTAAGTTCATGTATTATAGTATGTTTACAGTAATTATATTCCATAATAAAATCAATTATTACACCTAGTGCCAAAGGATGTGGCTTTTTATCACTGTAATTACGAAGCTTTTCACAACAGGTCCAATCGTATCTAATTAATCTGCTATTGAACCTGTCGTCATTTGGAAATACTTCGTAATTACCTGTGACAATCAAAGGTGTTTTGTGAAGATGGGAATGCGATTTGTACTTGATGTTGATCACAACAGGCGTACCTTGCATTATATTAAGTATCTTCTCATACGAATCGGGATCGCATCTCGCTACGTCCCATCTTATTATACGCCTGTTGTAACAGTTCTCGAAACAAAAGGCATTCCCACGTGATGGATTGGTCATAGTACCATAATTCAAAAGCAATGAAGCAAAACAATCTGTAAAGAAATTCTTGCCACAGTTTGGCGGTCCGTATATAAATATACAGTTTTTTTTGTCATTACCTAACTGTTTATCAGTTAACTTGACTAATGTCTGTATAAATACACAAACACTATCCCAGTCTTTGTATTGGTGTTTGAGTAACATTAATAAAGCCTCAATACTATCTCTTATAGTATAATAATAATCAACTACGTCTAACTCACTATCAGCATTGAATATAAACACCTTTCTATTACCATTAAAAATATTGAAATTAGTAAAATAATATTTTATGAAATCCCTAACTAAAAACATGTTTATGGCTTTTTGAAAATGAATAAAGTTAACCCTAAATTTTCTATCCTTAAATTCTAGATTTCTATATCTACCGCTGAGCCATTCCATCGTCTCCACTATGCGGTCTGGTGGTGAGATGATTACTTCCGCCATTGACCTCTGGACCGGATGTTGTGCAGCGAAGACCTTATGAATCTGGTGTCCGGGCGAGACTCCAATTCCGACTCCATCCGGTCTTGCAGCCGCACCGCAGTCTCTAGAGTCTCCGGATTGTCGGTCATCATCGTCCCACGGAATTGGGCAACTGTCCACCACTCCATGCGGGCCAGCTCTCGTATGTCCTCTGTTCTGTAGACTTCCAACTTTATTACATGACCACCAATCGGCCCCGGCGACTTCGATATATATATATATCGTCGACCTCCCTCGCCGAGGTAGTCTGTAAGTCTTCGAAGGTCTTCGGGGTGTAGGTTTGAGGATTTGTGTGTCTTACGCGACTTCGGCCATGGACGCCATCCAGAGAGCCTCCTGCAACGGCATGTATAGTTCGTCCATGGGCAGTCGTGTATGACATGGTAGTGTGGCCTGTCGTGGTCGTGGTGTAGGCTGATGGCGATGAAACCTTTGTGGTCCGTACTGCGGTACCACCTGGTGTCCCGCATCTTTGAAAGTACTTTACCAGGCTGCCCCAGGTCGTCGACGCCAAAGACTTGGTGGACAACGTATTGCTTATCGACCGAATTAGGAAGTCTATGCAGGAGCTGTTCCCGGGTTCGGTCGTTAAGCCCTTCACAGTCAACAGCTCCGCCAGAAGCTTGCAGACTATCTGTGATGTCTTCGTCCCTCTCATATCTATTAACAGTTGGTAAGCGGTGGCGTAATCGTCCATCCGTACTGTCATGAGCGTAGTCAGATGTACAAGTAGACTCATCACAGTCCTTTGCGCATTCGCCTTCTGCTGTGTACCAACGTCGTCTGTCTCTTCTCCTCTTGTTGAACTGTGGCCCAATGGAGGCGGTGGTGGCATTGCAATAGTTGTGGTCCTTTTCTTCTTCTTTTTCTCGGGTCCTTCTTGACATTCCAGACGTCTCTTGAGCAAATCTATTTCCGACTGTAGCGCTTTTATTGTATTATTGTCTGAAGAGCTGGAACCACCGCTACTACTCGACGCCCTGCTGTCCGCCCTTGACGGATGTTCGTCTTGGGTCGGTGTACGAAGATCACGTTCAATCTGTTCAACGATTTCCACTTCAGGATTGTTCTCTTGAACGAAGTCACTCAGATCCGCCATATGGTGTCTTCTTGATGTAACCTTCTTCTTTCGTAATTGTATGTGTTTTTTAATAAAATCTTTATGAAAATATACTGGTTGAGTTTTGACAATAGCTAGATAACGATCGAGATAGGTTTGTTTAAAACAGGTCGGTGTAGGTGTAAAGACTATGGTCGATGCCGTACGTTGACGAGGTCTTCTGATAATATAACTGTCAATACGTGCTTGTGCTAAACTCCACAGTCGTTCCTGGGTTTCGTACATGAGACATAATATTTAATTCGGTCACCGTCTATATATATCACTCGTATTGTGCACACGGCACTATTGCCCCCTTGACCTCTGTGATATGGACTATCGAACGACCGCTGTGACGTCATCCGTCGGGAGACCTACTCAATGCTTGTCAAGGCCCTAACAGGGCCTACATACCCACCGGCACAACGGAACGCCGAGCGAACAACACATCGGAAGCTAACAAGGCCCTAACAGGGCCTACATACCCACCGGCACAACGGAACACCGAGCGAACAACACATCGGAAGCTAACAAGGCCCTAACAGGGCCTACATACCCACCGGCACAACGGAACGCCGAGCGAACAACACATCGGAAGCTATTGTAGCTTGATAATGTAATTCAGAGTTTAATGACAGTTTATTTAATTATTTCATTAGATAACTTGTCAACAGTTTCATTACATTTTTAACAGTAACAAATTAAACTTGTATCACAAATTTATCATAGCATCTACAATGATTCTTGTATCATCATTTAAACTTTATCAAAATTATTATTCAGCTGATGAACAGAATCACCTTTTTTGTTTGTTATAGTTATTTCTGTTTGTTTTTATTTTAAGTTGTTTAACAATATTTCATAATGTTAATACAATGTAATTATTTCATTTTATACGTTCCTGTACATTTTGGTTGTTACTGTGATACTAAAAATATTCTATTGCATGTTACTAACAGTTTTGTAATTGTTATGTTACATCAATATGTTACAATTAATATTTGTATTTTGAAAGAGATCCTTCAAGACTGCCGGGATGTTCATGCATTAGTTTTAGTTTTACAAATGTTACAATATTTCATTCAGTATTAATTCTACAGTAAAAGTAAACATTCAACAGCTGTTGTAAATAATTTAAAAATACAATTAATTTAAACACACTTGTTTTTTAGCATTATTACATCAGTATTATATTTTTTGTAGTACTGTAAACACCCTTCTTCTAGAGAACATACATTTTATATTATTTGTAATATTTTATATTGTGCATTAATAAACTTTGAACAGCTATTTAGGTGATGATATGAAGTCATAAATTCTGGGACTCAATAGGGTCCTGCAGCACCACTAAAGAGTCCCATTTACGTCATTCAACTCGTCACCGGACGTACTCTCCGAATAGTCACCAATATCGTCCACAATCATATTTACACTTAAATCCATATCTCTAAATGTCGCAGCCATTACTATATACAAATAAAACTATCACTAACACTAACACTAGTCACTAACAAATACTAACCAATACTGTACAAGCTTTGGTCATCGAACTGAGACACTATCACTGCACAAGACGCATACTTACACAACGACCACACTGCGAGAACTACCGACCAAACTGAATCAATACCTGCAGTGGAAATCCTGATATGAAATTAATAGGGACAAAGAGCACCGGAAGGGGCCCGTTAAACAGCAGCTCGGGCACCGACAGGTGCCTCCCGCGACGAACGTGTTTTAATCGTGGATATCTGGAAGTGTCGTACACAGACCATTCGCAATGGTGTGATGACAGTAAGCTTACAGTTAGCTGGTTATTGATCTACTTGATTTAATAACATGCAATAATGATATTCCATTATCTTTTAAGGATATTAAGATAGTAGGCAGTAAACACTTCAAGCTCCTGGGAATTAAGTATGGACTCCATCCATCAGTTCAGTATTTATAATATAGCTTCTGTGTGTGTAAAATTAAATCATTGGAACGCTGCATTTAATATGCTTTTAAGCCCTCTAGTTCTGAAATATCTTACACTTTACATTAGAGAAAAATCATTATTTTTGTAGTGATCCAATTTTTCTTCAGAATAATGCCGTTCAGTAATAAACTGTGCAATAAAAGGGCCTGTGAAAAACCGAAACTTTTCTTACAAGGTTTTACCTTTTAATTGATACGACATTAGTTAAAAGAATTTACAGTTGTAATATCGGCATTTCTAATATTTATAAGTGAAAGAAATATTACTAAATCGCCAGATATTTTGACACTTTACTTGATAAATTAAAATAGTTTATTAAGTAGGTACTAAGCCAGACGATGAATTTATATATAATTTTTGTAGCTAAAACTACTTTGTCACAAGTCACCATGGTTGAATGTAACCACAGAGGGAAAACCAAAGCACAGAACACATTTTATTCATGACAACATAAACAAAGGCGGGATGTCTTGTGTAAATAATACGGAGTGACATTTACCATTCCGCATGACCTGCACTCCATATAGAAGGCCACATCTCTCCTCCATGGAGTTTATCTAGCGCTAACATGCCAGTTAATTACTATCAGTTACATCGATGTTAAGACAGATTCAGTCGTATATAAAGTTTTCCAAACTTTATATATATAAATTAAATTCTATACATAAAATTATTCACTTAACCAAAATACTTCTACTAATCAATAAAATACAATATTTGTTCATTATTTGATAATTCATATATATTTAATTACAATAGACATTTCAATTACTGACGACATTATTCAACATTGCTATAACGTAACCATTATATAAATATCAACGTCACGAATGTATTAGTTGCATATGGTTGAAGTATACGCCAAATATTGTTTTGAAAGTCCAGAGAAGTTTATTCACGTACTACCAATCACTATAACATAATCTACATGTTGCATGAAAATAATTGTTCAGTGTTTTATGAATAGGAATATGCACCTTTTTTTATTTAAATAATGGACTAAATTAACCATTATACTGTATATTACATGGTTTTAATATACAGGGTGATTAAAAATATTGGAAACATTTTAGCATTTAATAAATAAGTAACTAATCGGCTTTAAAACTTAGAAATTGATTTATTAAATAGACAATTTAAAAAGTCTAACATACTAATTACAAAATAATAACTGTACAAATTTCAGTAATAATAAAATGCGTTATAAAAAGTCAGTAAAGTGTCACATAAACTGTGAGTGTAAGGTATTTTTTCTTCTTAATGACTCATGATGTGGCATATTTAAATGGTAAAAAATGGACCTTTCTACACCATATGTTAAATAAAATTCACTAAACAAACATTAATCAAATGAAAATGGCTAGTTTTCTAGAAAAAGCAAATTGTGTTCTTTGGTTTCACGAAAGCAGATCTTTAATAACTGTTCAAAGAAGGTTTTATTTAGATTATGTCCACAACCCTCCGAGTAAAGATTCTATAAAACGTTGGTATAGGCAGTTTTAATTTAAAGGAAGTGTCCAACATAAAAAAACTACTGGTAGACTTCCAGTTTATGAAGATGTTGTTAAACAAATAAGAGAATTGTTTACAAGGAGCCATGGTAAGTCTACTCGGCGTGCAAGTTTGGAATTAGGATTACCACAATCAACAGTTTAACACTTCTGAAGCCAGTTTAAGCTTCATGCGTACAAAATTCAAGTGAAACATAAAGCTAAATCTAATAATAAACCACGACGATATACATTTGTTATCAGCATACTTGAAATGGAAGAACAAACAGTAAGCAGTACAGCAGACATGTTTTGAAAAGTTCTTTTCTCATTAAGCAGCTTTCCATGTTTCTGGAAAATTAAATAGACACAATTGTAGGATCTGGGGTACTGAAAATTGTCGTTATCTTCGAAAATTATAAAGAGACAGTCCTAAAGTAAAAGTTTGTTGTGCATTGGTTATAGATGAAGTGGAAGGACCCTTTTTTCACAGATTCGACAATCCCTAAGGAGGTATACCTCGACATGAAACAACACTTTGCAATACCACAAACTGAGCATCATAGACAACCAAATGTTTACTGGCAACAAGATGGTGTCCCTCCAAACTGGGGTAAGGTAGTGCGAGATTACCTGAAATACATCTTTCCTGGTAGTTGGTTTGGACGATATGGTCCAATCTCTTGACCTGCGCGTTCTCCAGACATCACACCTTTAGACTTCTTCTTTTGTGGTTATGTCAAGGACAGAGTGTACGCAAAGAATGTTCAATCTATTTATTAATTTAAGAGAAGAGTTAGAGAGGTTATTGGAAGCGTAACACCAGCAATGCTTAAAAAAAAACATGATTTGAGGTTGAACTCAGACTACATACTTTTTATGAAAACCACGGGGAGCTCGTAGAAAAGTATTAGTTTATTTATGAAAAGAATAAATAAGAGTTTTGTTATGAAAAAAATATATTTTAAATTTGCTATGTAATAAAACAATTCCCATGTTTCCAAGTTGATAGGTTATTTATTATTTCAATCCTAAATTGTGTCCAGTAATGTATAATCACCTGAAAATATTTAGTACTTTCATATTCTCATACTGGACTTAAAGTAACTCAATAACGTCAATTTCTATCAAGATATACAAAAGTAGATTCACTTCAGACATTTGTCAGCTTGTCTCCTATGTTAATGATCTTATTAAAAATATGCAGGGCAGTTCATCTCCTCTAAAAATGTATAAAGTACAAGTATCTCCACTTAAGAGTTATAATAATAATTAAAATGTTATTATTATTTTACAACAACTTATCTTGTTTTTCTTTTATACTGGCTATTTTCATATCAGAACTATCGATATTTGTGGGAAACTTATCTAGTCAGAGTCAAGTGGCAGAACTAGTTTATAAATTGGTAACTAATACCCTCGTACCTAAAAACTGTAACACATGATTGAGATATTGACTTGTAGACCACGCGGCCACCAGCTCATTAAAATAATTCTACAACAACTAAACACTGATTTATATATACTATTAAGTTTTGGAAACTGAAAACTGAGCAGCCCTACGCCAGCTCCATGATCTATTTGACCCCGAAAAATACCCTACACACTTGCTCCATAACCCGTATCCTCAAGCCTAGACTCCACTCAAACCTAACCTACAAATTACTATATTAATCTCCATATTTGTAAACATTTATACCTTTAATTTAGACTCGTGTTAGAACTCTTTCTAACGTATGTTCCTAAATTACATGATTAAAGCTCCACATAATGATTTCGATCTCATCTCTTGGTCTGACCAAGCATGTAAAGCATAAAATTTAAAAAAACGACTTTATTTTTCTAAATTAACTCCTTGTATAATATAAACCCATAATGCAACTTTCAGGGTTTAAACTAATTTCTATATTATTATCAAACATTAAATTGCTTACTACTGAGAAATAAAAGTAGTGAGTGGAAGGGGAATTCTGTGGTCGTTTTTATTCGTTTAATCAAGCGTCCATAAAATAATAAGTTTACATTATGAAACTATTCGATGCAGTGAAGTTCATTAAAAAAACTTTTAAAACATTTAATTTTATTTTTCAACACTCCAAAGAGATGATACGGTTTCAAAGATCTACTTATAACGCTGCAATTACATTCCAAATGAAACCACTTAATAAGGAGTAGTTAAAATAATTCTCAGAGGTTTTACAAAACATTTAAATTTTCTTTAATTTTAATTATCAAGCATAACATTCATATTTACATTGTAATAACACTAATACTATATTAAGTTATTTTATATTTACACTATGTACAGTTTAAGAAAAACTATAATTATCTTATCTATAACAAGTTATTAAACGTACATTACTGTTTGAAATAATTTGGAACATTTATATAGTAAAAAAAACTAATAACATGTTGTTGAAGCTAAACTTTTTTAGTTTAACGTATTAAAAATAAATAAATCAATCAATTGCTGAACAACATTAAACTTCATAAGTTTTTAGTTTATTAATCCAAAACTGGAATTTTTAAGAGTGGGAAGATCAATAGCATAATCCAAACAAAATTATAAGACCAATAAAAGTCACAAAAATACGAAACACAAGAAACAAAGTGATACACGTGGCATAGCATAGTTAAAGGCAGTACATTGCATTGTATCTTAGTCCTTAGTAATCAAATCTATAAATAAATACTGGTGTAGGTAAATACCTATACAAAACCACAACTATATACATTTAATTAGAAAATACATTCAAAACACTAAAGGCACGTCTACATTTATTTAAATAATTTGATCGATGTAAAACAAAAAAATAGGCAAATTAAGGTATGTATTGTCGTTGTTTACATTCAGTTAACATTTAGGCAATAAGCATTTTGGAAATGTATCAAAGGTAGAAGGTAGTATTACGGGATACATTAAGTTGAAATGACTCATTTACTGGTCAACTGTTGGTTTGAAAATATATGCAAGTAGTAATGTTGTAACGATGATAAAAGACACAATGCCAGTTGAAAGACACTGTTACTTAAAGCTACCATAGCCTGTGGGAAAACACGATGTATTGCCGTATTTATTAACATTACACTAAATGGCAATTATTAATATTTATAAACTGACAAAGAAATAAATTTAATTTATTGCTTAGAAAATAATTTTTATTATTTCAAAATGAGTATGATTAAGGATAATATATTAGTGGAAGTACTAGAAGAGCACCTTTGTATTAAATAAAATTCAAGTTCACTTTTTCATCCATATATAATTTGTAACTCATATTATGAAAATGTTCAGTGTAAACAAACAATACAACTTTTAGTAATACTTTTGTTATTTTTAAGATGAAACTTCACTCGCCAGTTAACATGGGCCTACAGGCCTGTGCTTGTATTTTTTTCAATGAGTGAAGTTCAAACCGTTAGCTCTGTTAGAGATTCCCTCCTTAGACTCCATAGTGCAAAGCATTAACCACAGACTTGCTAAATTTTTATGTTTTATATAAGAGTAAGTTTGCATTCAAACTTATTTATTATAATGAAGAGTTTTAAAATAAAAATATTATTACATTTAAATAAAATACAAACTTAATTTGGTAATAAATATTTGATTTACAACACTATGTATTTTAAAAGTTGTGAGTATGTTCTCGGGAAATGTAAAAAAAAAAAATACATGATGTTATATAATATTAAGTAGGGTAAATTGTTCTCTCCCATAAAATTTCCTTACTACAGTGTAAGTGCTTTTGACTTATAAAATATAGTTAATTGTATTATATTTCAATATCGGTTGACAAAACGGCTGTTAATTTTTTTGCCATTTAGAAAATAAATGCATTTAACAGAGTATAAACATTGAAGTAAAAAATATCAAGTTAAAATGAATGGAACAGAATTATGATTTTACTGTACTAAATGGCAAAACAAGTAAGAAACCAAACACAAAACATTATAACAAGGTTTTTCAACATTGAAAATAGAATTTACTTTGAATGTAACATTTTAACTTTTTATAAATGGCTTTGTATTTACCTTTACCATAATTTATACTGAAGAAATCTCTTAATAAGGTCTTCCATTTCATTAATTGAAACTCTTTCACGTTTCTTAGACTGATCGTGTTTTAAGAAAAAATTTACTATTTTTTCTCTTTTTTAACAATGCTGAAACTAATTTTAGTTATTTTTGGCTTGTTATTTATAATTTTAGAGACAAAAACATTATTTGGTCTGAATTTTAGCATTAAACAACCAATACATACTCATTTATCCTAAAATTATGTAAACAATTGGTACGAATACCAAATGTAGATTAAAAATTAATTTAAAAAGTCATACTTTAATGACAAGAGATATATAGTAGTTTGGCATATGTAATTTATGTATTAACCCAATTTATAAAATGGCCTTGCATCGAACTTAATTTATTATTGTTAATCTACAATTAGTAGTTGTTTTTGAGTAAATATTATTTATTTAATATTTTCATAAAAAACTTTATAACTTACATATAATGATCTAAAAGCAATAAATACAATTAGTAAAAAAAATCATTAAAGTACTTCGTATTTTAATATTGGAGACCCGTACCACTTAACATACTATTACGGCTCATACGCAGCTCTCTGGACCTGGAATAGTGTTTGACAGTATGTGCTCTTTAGCTCTTAGTGAACCGTTTATGTTCATCACCATGCTAGAGTTTAGAGGGGGTAGGGGTGGTGGTGGGGGGGAGCTATGTGTGAAACCAATCGTCGTTGGCCTCAAGGGCAGAGAGGGTGAGGCAGCTGACCGCAGTGAACATGTGGGACTTGTGCAGGGGGACATCTGAAACAAGGTCACTTATACACTATACATATAACTAAGAAATTTTCTGGTACATTTATATTTAGATTTGAGGCTCCATATAAGTGGTTTAAAAAATTAGAAGACAACTTTTATTTATTCTTTGGAACTCGTACAATGGCGTAATTTAATGCAAAAACAACAAGGTCAAATTCGTGTTCGTCTAACTTAGTCAATGATAAAACTAATCGAATAAAAAAATTTCTTTATTGATGGTGCGAAGATGAGACTGTAAACCCCTCTCTAACTATGAACCACAAGTATTAGCATCATTACATGAACAATGTTCCATATTTGTAATTAGAAGTCAACCTGACATTATTTCCTAATCCAATATGTAGTATTGAATGTGTACTATGCTAAGATATACACTCACTTTGAAGCTAAGCCAAACAATAAGAATGTTTGTTTTATTGTAAGTGAGGTACTTGGCCTATTTCGAGTACCTTTGTGAGTTCAATTTTGGCGTAGACTTAGCAAAAAGCTCAGCTCTAGGTGTATCACTTTAGACTTGTCTTTTTTAGGTTGTGGTTCACATAAATCTGTAGACTTTATTTTCAGACGTAGGGATGAAGTTAGTAAATAATTAATAAATTAAAATCCACTCTTGTATTTTATCAACTAGCTGGAAATTCTTATACTATTTGGTCATAATCACATCTAAATTATTATATATTTATTTTGGAGGCCAATGTCTCAAGGAATTTTCTGCTTGTTGACTATTTGAACTTTGAATGTGTAGGATAATAAGAGAGAAGAGGAAAGGATATAGCAGTATTCTTTGTGTAGATTGTTTTATTGAAAATTCTCTAGACAATCTGTAGGTTTTCCACCAAGAAAATTCTTGTTGAACCTACTAGATCACGTGGAATAATCAATTTCATTTGCTCATAACTGGCCGATTACTAATTAATTGGCCTATGACCCAGCGTAGTTGCTGCTAATTTTCATCAGTTAATGATTGTTAATGGAACATTTTTTAACTATTTAATTACATATTAGTGTCTGTAAATTTATAGTAATGTTGGATTTATCGAGTTCATCAACATTGGTCTGGTTTATTAACAATTATTACTGGTTCAATTAAATTCCGTTTTAATAATTCTAATCTTCATTGTATGGTTTAATTTATGTTATAATTTTTATTAAGAGTTTTTTATGCTATAATTAAGCCATTTGATAAAATATTTTGTTTCTTACAAGTTTGAGATTTATTTTGTTTATCTTGAAATATAAAACATTTATTAATTGTACATGTATGACTATTTATAGAAATCAATAATTATACTGATCAAAATCATTAAAAAATATAAATAATAATTATCAAAAAGTAACTGAAAATAGCACTTATCGTACTTTTGGATGTTAATAATCAACCTGCAAGTATTATTGTTCCTTGTGTTCGTCTTAGATTTCGCTTTTTACAGAAACAAATGGGTTGGATTCAGTGGAAAATGATGGTACTTAGACTAATATTTGGTGATTATACTGTGGAAATACAAGTATTTTCGTTTATTTAATGAAACCAATAGCAAGAGTAGCAATAACAGATTCTAATGTTTTACCAATGTAAGCAATTAGGTACAATTTTGTAAAGTAATATATAAAAAAATAATTAAAAACTCGCTTTGATTTTCTTAAGCATTTTTTACTTCTGTCGTATGTATGCTACAGATGTTTACTATTTAGGCACTGTTTTTATTGCTACACCAAGAGATCAAATAAACTACTAATGAAGGAGGCATTCAAATAAAAATTTTAACCTTAAAATACTAAATTACTTTTACTAAGCTAATTTAGTCAAGGAAAACAGTTTTATAAATATTTCATTCATGAAGCTCTATCAAACTATAAAATCAAATGTTTACGTTTAAAAAATATTTTGCTAATTTTGTTAGTTTTATTCTACTTACAAAGGTTGCCATGACTCCAGGACCATTGTAAGATAACGATGGGACGTCCCTCTCCACAGGCTCGTCTGATACTGAAATAATTGAAGATATAAATGTTAAAGGTCATGATGCAATTTTAAAAGCCTTTTAAAGTTCTGTATACTAAATTAAATAGTAACAGTGGTACAGAGAAAATGTGTGATGTTTTAAGAGTTAAAATCCTTAACATTTGTCATAATATTAAGTTAGAAAAATTCTTTTTTAACTTAAGACTCTATGATATACCTAATTTATTAGCAATGACTTTGTTAATTGGAATACACTAATCTGTAAAGTAGAAAAAAGGATGTTTTAAATGTTTTAAGTGAATTATATTAGAGTTAAAGAAAAATTAAACTAAGCATACAAGTTGTCATTTGTAGACTTTACAATAAACCTCAGACAAAGGTCAAATGTAAATATCAATATTTCATGCAAGAAAATAGATATTTATGTTTTAAGTTACTACTCGGTCAAACACTTACTCCTGCTGAGTATGTCAGGCTGTTTAGTTTTAAGTTACTACTCGGTCAAACACTTACTCCTGCTGAGTATGTCAGGCTGTTTAGTTTTAAGTTACTACTCGGTCAAACACTTACTCCTGCTGAGTATGTCAGGCTGTTTAGTTTTAAGTTACTACTCGGTCAAACACTTACTCCTGCTGAGTATGCCAGGCTGTTTAGTTTTAAGTTACTACTCGGTCAAACACTTACTCCTGCTGAGTATGTCAGGCTGTTTAGTTTCGGGCTTCAGTTGATAAGCAACCACGTATCTCTGCTGGTCCCCATGTGTTAGTTCCAGCTGCTTCCTACTGGTGTCGTGCATGTGATCACTGGCAGTTCGGCGTCTCCTTGCTGCTATCAGCGCTACTATCAGCACTGCCACAAACACGCCAAGGCCTACTCCACTCAGCAGCACTGTCAGCCCGCCCAGACTGATGGCACTTACTCCTCCACTGACCCATTCTGTAGGATACAAACATATCATATATATGTGCATGTGATCAGTGGTAGTCCGGCGTCTCCTTGCTGCATTCAGCGCCACTATCAGCACTGCCACGCAAACACCAAGGCCTACTCCACTCAGCAGCACTGTCAGCCCACCCAGACTGATGGCACTTACTCCTCCACTGACCCATTATGTAGGAACAAACATCATATACATGTGCATGTGATCACTGGCAGTTCGGCGTCTACTTGCTGCATTCAGCGCCACTATCAGCACTGCCACGCAAACACCAAGGCCTACTCCACTCAGCAGCACTGTCAGCCCGCCCAGACTGATGGCACTTACTCCTCCACTGACCCATTCTGTAGGATAAAAACATATCATATACATGTGCATGTGATCACTGGCAGTTCGGCGTCTCCTTGCTGCATTCAGCGCCACTATCAGCACTGCCACGCAAACACCAAGGCCTACTCCACTCAGCAGCACTGTCAGCCCGCCCAGACTGATGGAACTTACTCCTTCACTGAAACATTCTGTAGGATACAAACTCACCATATACGAATTACCAGCACGTGATCACTGGCAGTCTAGTGTCTCCTTTTACAGTTAAAGTAGTACATAAAAAAAGTGTTATCATCTGTTAAACAGTACGGCACAAGGTAGATGATAACTAGCTGTGAGTGGAAATAGCGTGCAAAAATATAAACGTCCATTATGTATAATATAAATTCTATCTAACGAATTTTATAAATTAATTATTAAGAATAAACTGCACAAAGGTTAAATAACTACCCATAGATAATATGTTGATTCTAAATTAAAATTATTTAATTATTGTAAACAATACATTTTTTATATTCAAATAAATATTGCAGTTTTTTTATAAATCTATTAACATTTTATTGTGTATATTGAAATAACAATTCGTTTTAGAAATATTTATAATGCATGCCAAAATATGATACTACAATATAAAAAATACGTTTCTACAGTTATTAAAATAGTTATGAACTGGAATTATAGATATTATTATTCACTGTATTACAAAATATATTATTTTCAAACCAATAACAAAGAAAATATGTTATTCTTATGAGGTAAAAAGCAAATGTATATAGCAAATGTTCTACAGGCAAGCAAAAATGTTGTAATACATATATAATATTTAAATATTTTATGATCCACAATAAACTGATGCCAGCAATCTTGGTTCACGAAAGATATGTTTACTTTAATTAATTGTATTGCATAAGAGAAGCTTAATACATGAGATGTACTTTAAATCAAAGGCATGCAATACATTTGACAGTTCTATGTTCATTTCCATATGTTATGTAAATAGTCCAAGAAGCAAAACAGTGAAAATCAAGATAACAGTAAATAAGTAAATATCTAAAAGATATCTTGATTTTCACTGTTTTGCTTCTTGGACTATTTACATAACACATGGAAATGGACATAGAACTGTCAAATTAATTGCATGCATTTGATTTAAAGTACATATCATGTATCAATTTTCTCTTATGCAATAAAATTAAATAAAGAAAACACATCTTAACTTCTTAATAACACATCTTAATAAAAAAATACTTAACAGTAAATAAGTAAATATCTAAAAGATAAGTATTTTTAGAATAAAAATAACTCTGGTCAAATCAATTATAACATTATACATTCTAGTCAGTTACTTTAAAGAATGTACAACAATTAATCCAGAATTTAGTTTCCCTTCAACTTTGAAGGATATATTAAGTATAAAAATTAGTAAATATTTATTTAAAGTTAAAAATACCTAGGGTTACAAAGTAAACATGAATGTCATGAAGTAGGAAACGGTCAAACAGCTGCAGAGAGTGAAACATTACTGGGTACGTTTGATTGTAGTGAGTTAGAGAATAAAGACCTTGAATAGAACCTCCTTTTGCAAATATCAATGTGAAAAACTCAATTTGAAAAGTAGCGTGTGTGTAAAAATGTCTCAGCAATGGCATTAATTAGAGAAAGGGTGAGTTTGTTGTGTTTATATTTTTCACAAATTATATTTTTTTGATGATGTAGTAATAGTGTGTTAGAATTTTACATGATTAATGAATGAAAAACGTTAAAATATTTGCTGTAGAAATTATTCCTCGCTTGATAAAATAATAAACTAGTATTATCTTGATAAATGACAGTTTCTGTTGTATAGTAGCTAGTTTCTCGTTGTTTCAAATAATGTGAAATGTAAGTGCAAATGTAATTAAATAACATTAAATTAATTGACAAATATTTATGGACTATAACTTCTATAAAACTATTTAAAAATAAAAACTATGGGCAGGTAAGACAACACCAACCTTGACCTATTTACTTGATGGGATATAACATACATTAGGATACGGTTTATTTTGAAGATTATTGAAGTATGTATTTTATATAGCTTAAATTATATTATTCGTAGATACTTTAACACTTTAATTGACTGCTAAGCCTAATACCTTAAAACAATTATTATATTAAAATATGTTAGACATTTTAACAACATACCCTATATTTAGTAAACAGTTGTTTATATATATATATATATGTGTGTGTGTGTGTGTGTGTGTGTGTGTGTGTGTGTGTGTGTGTGTGTGTGTGTGTGTGTGTGTGTGTGTGTGTGTGTGTGTGTGTGTGTGTGTGTGTGTGTGTGTGTGTGTGTTTTGAAGAGATAACTAAACATTTTGACTTCGTGATGATTTCATCTTTAAAGAATATCTGTAACGTATCCTTTTATATTACTTGCTGAATTTTAACACATATTTCAAAGGGCAAGGACAATTTAAATAGTTGCCAAACATAGAACTATTTTTTTGGGATATTAATGGAAGACTGATTTTGTGGGATATTAATGAAATATTGATTTTGAAGTCTACGTAAACATATCAAGAATTGTAATTGACATACAAAAAAATGAAAAACAATTATTTACTAAGAAAAATATTTTCATTAATTAAAATGACATAGATACACTAAATAAAATGTGCGTTGATAATACTGATGCGCACCTGTTCGTTTCTCAGCGTCCCGAACTGCGATGTCCTCCAGAACCACTGGGTCACTCCGGCCTTTTTGATTAGCTGCATACAGGACCAGTTGAAGGGTTGACGCCGGGCCTGTAGGCAGAGAGGCCAGTTCTACCCGAAACACAGGAACTACCGATGTCGACATGTTTAGACGCACCTGAGGAAATCATACCGATGATTAGTAGCTATTTAATGAACGAATAATGTTGTTAATTTTAGAAGCAAATACACTTTATTTTTAATTTGTTATAAATTAATTTAATTGCTCGAAAAAAATGTATGTATGAAATTAAAAAATAAATAATTTATAACCAGTTATCAATAATGAATAATTATTTTAAATTTGTAGTAGACATAAATCACATTTGCAAGTAAACATTTGAAATACAATTAAAAATACAAAAGTCTAGAGCGTGAGTAAATAGTTTTTATATTTTATAATGCAAACATAAATAGTCATTATGACTTTATATAAGAACTTAGTAAATTTAACATTACAGAACAAACGTACATACACACAAAATAGTGACATAATATTTAGTTTAGGTTTTAACAATAATCCTGCAGATTGGTTTAGGCGTTGGAGAAAATAGAGTAGACACATGAATACGTTTCAGTGTCTTAGCTAACGTATTATGCATATCCATATTGTTATTTTTGGAAGCAAATACACAATATTATACTTTATTTTCAATGAGAAATAATTGGTTGTAAATTATGAATAAGTAAAATTAATTACTCGAAAAATAAATGTATTAAAAAAATTATATATCTTTTAAGTGACTCAGATAAACTATGCGATGCTGATTTTTGTTCATTACTATTATGATTTATTAAATTACATGAACAAACTGTCTTTGTATGATAAAATTTAACAATTTTAGTAAACTATTTCTATAAATCCATAACAATGTCATTTAAACATATGTTAAGTGTCATATTATTATAATATGTTTTTATCGTTGTCATAAATTTAATCATGGATTGTTCACATACATTATTTTTAGTTACTTGTTGTTTAGCCTATTTATGGATCACTCAAGTTTATCATTTCAATTCCTTTTTGAATTAGTTTATATCTGTTTATTTTGTCCACTATCTTTTTAATGTATAATTAATATAAACAAGTTGATTAATGCATATATATATATACAAATTACAAAATAAATAAATTCTACAAAAAGTGTAAATTTCAAAATGTTAAGATTTATATATTTTATCTTAATAAAACAGTGGAATATACAGTAATTTTTATATTTATTTACTTTCCTTAACTGTGAATATCCAATCAACTACATTTAGTTGTACAATATATCAATTTATTAACGTACACAAATGTTTTTGAACTGTGTAAGATTATAACTTTTTATTTATATCATGTTAAATATAAAATATAATTATAATATTATATAAGTCAGGATTCATCACTTACAATTAAAAACATTGTTTATTTTGTTGACAGCAACAGCGTACCTGTGAAGATAATGGATCAACTACCTCCAGATGGAAGGACTGGGGCATGCCTCCGTCAAACCCAGAGACACACTCAACCTCCAACCAGTCCCCTGAGGTATTCACCGTCGACCGTAGGGTACAGTTTTTCAGTGAGCTCGGCTTTGCTGAAAAATATAGCACAATATATAGACCGCTTGTGGAAGAAATGTCACTAATAACTGAACATCTATCAAACAGTTTACCACCATTCAGTCTTGAATGTTAAACAGTTTTTGTGATATTAAAAATTTTATAAAAAAACACAAACACACAAAGACTGAAAACGAATTGAGATTGGACACAGTAATTTGGCATTATCTACTTTTATTGAGCCAACAGACAGTCCTCTTAAATATGCGAAAATCGAAGATGGACTCCCCGTATATTTGTATTATATTATAATTCAAACTAAAACAAACTATTATTTGTGTATAAGAAGATGATTAACACATATTTAAATGTAGCTTAAATACATATTTAATATAACATTTTAGACGTCATTAGTAAAAACAATATAGTAGGAAAAAAATAATGGGTTAAATTGAAAAGAAAATGAATTAGTTAAAAAGATAATCCTAAAATAACATTAGTATTATAGCTGAAAAAACCTGTTCCAATAAAGAGTGGGTTATTGAGTTAATATTACTAACATCCATGGGTTTGTATGTTGTTATCTGTTGGAACGCATTCACGAGATGAGATGAGAATACATGAGATATTTTTAATATATACATATAAATAAAATGCTTATTTAAGTAACCCAGATATAAAATGAACAGTGACTAAATGATGACCAGTTAAACAAATAAAAACTCTGATAAAACATTGAATATTAATTGTGGTGGGTTATTCAGTACTCACACGAAGGATATAATTTATTATCAGTTCCTTACAATTAAATTTATAATTTTAAAGTACGTATTCAAATGATTTGAACTAATAATTAGCCTATTTTCTAGGAATTTTTGTGTTCAATAAAAATACAAACAAACAAAGTAATAATTGCCGACTGAATATTAGTTTCTGTAATATATTAAACGTGAAACAGAAGGTAGATTATCTATCTAGAATTAATCGAGAAATATAAAATCACCTTTATATTCAACTAAGCTGCTCGAGATAGGTTTACAAAATCTGCTGAAACAGTGGGTAAGACATTTACTTTGTATCAATGGAATTTTTTATATCATAAAGTAATATAGAACATCTAATTATAGGCATATAATGCTATATTTTCACTCCAATAGTGAACTGAATTAGTTTAAGTAATGTAAAAAGATTGTTCGCCCTATTTAATTATTCAATATTCATAATCACAATTTTAATATTAATGTAATATTAATATCTACTGATACATGCTTAGCTAATAATGGTACATTATAGCGTGTATTTATATACTATTAAAGTAATGATTTGAATGTGTACATACCAGCAGGCACCAACTGGTAGACGCAGGGCTCAACCTGTCGTCCGATGGTATTCTTGCCCCAACAAGTCAAAGTCCCATAATCTCTCTCTGAGGTCGGAGTATATCGGAACTCACTGGTGCTTCCGTTACTGGTAGCGTACTTTTCCGGTGGCACTTCAAAGCTCTCCCCACTGTTGTTGAACTGCCAGACGAAGCTGACGTCACTGGGGTCCGCTTGTACCTCACACTTGACTCGCAGTACTTCCTCGATGGAGGCTCCCACAATGGTTGGCTCGTCTAGCCGACAGACTGGTGCGACTGTGGAAAACGTGTAGGTGAAAGTAGGTAGGACTACCACAGTATATGAATCTGGCTGTATTGTACTAGATAATAATTAGAAATAATTTAATTGGTATTTATGCATTCTCAAGTGTAATGTTTTTGTATTTTGATCATATTTAATAATTTTAATTAAAAAGTAAATGTATGTATATAAACTGAGTATTATTATTATTTTAAATAATCAAGGTCTGTGACACATTATATAAATTCAATCATTTTCTATAAGAAAACAATTTACCTACTTCAGATCATACTAATAAGTGGTATTAAGGATCATAAGAAATGCAGATCTCATGTTAAAACTCTTGCCACAGTTTGAAACGGTAAGTTGATGAAGGGCCGGTATGTCATGTTTAGCGTCTTTTTCTTCAAGTAAATTTGTGTAAAAAAGGACGCATCAAAGCTCAACATATTTTAGTATATTTTTGTATCATATGATCTGCTGAATAGCTCTTTTCCTTTCACTTTGCCTTTCCTCAGCACGGAGCACCATCCTGGTGACTTGTTAAACTTCAATTTTCGCAACAAAACAGGCTAAATTTTCACCTTAAGTTCAGATTCTTGTAGATGTTTATTTTCATGCGTTATATGAAGTCATACAGTTCATATTAACAACTTTTTACGCTCTCATATTCAATTTTAAGTATGAAAGAATGATTTTCATATTAATAACGGATTAATAAATTTCGTGGTAGTTTTTTTATATATTTTAAAGATATACATAATTTAAGATTCATACCAATTGACTCATTCAATCCAGCATCTCAAAAAAGAGTTACATATTATTCTTTAACTCATCGTTTATTAAATACACCTTTATATAGTAAAATTTTAATAAAGAAACTACCAAATTCAAAGAAACCGCATTTTTTATGGATAAATTCAGAATATGATTACAAGAATTATATACAAGAAAACACAGAAAGTTTAAAAACAAAACCGAACAACACTATTACACGATTATGAAGAGAAAAAAATGAAAAAGTTAAAAAAAATTCGAATATAAAATTATCTTTTAAATGTACATCAAAATTAATATATTTAATGGAAATCCAAAAAACAATGTTAAAAATTAAGACTATTTAGAAATTTTCGAAATTGGATGTGATAATTTTGCATCGAAATTGGATGCAATGAAATATATATGTCGAACCAAAAGAAAAATTTCATTATGATTAAAAAACTCATATCTCATCTTTTAAATGATCAAAATGGCAAAACATTGCACCAATTTCAATCATATATTTATTTACAAATTTTAATTTACTGAATGAAGAATAAAGATCTTAATTTACAATAAAGAACAATTAGATGCTTATGAAAGCTTATATATAAAAAAAATCAAAGAAATTCTATTTAATAACTCACCAGTAATAACCCACCACTATTATTAAAAAAATTTATAATTTTTACATGTACATTTTAATTTTCTTATTTAAATTATACCACGTGTCATATTTCTATTTCACCATATGTTTTACAATTCAATTAAAAATATAAACTATAGTAATTAAACCTTGTGTATGTCTGAAGGTTTTACAAAGTTAAAAACTTTAATTACCAGAGTGTTTCATTCATCTATAAAATTATATTTAAAATCCAGTAAGGAGAGAACTTAAAGAATAATAATAATTACGGATACATATATTGTTAAATTTTAACGGTTTTAAATTTATTGTTTTAATTTCGACTAATTTCATATGGTGACTTATTGACTCAATGCATCGTGTCCTGTGATACTTCAAGACTATGCTGCAGTATTAGGTTATTTTGAATTAACACTGAGTGAGGCAAAGTATATATTTGATATAATCTTAGCGTTTATCAGATATACGAGGAAAATTACCCATCAAGTTATTTGTACAGGAAACGAATTGACATTGATGCGTATCTTATATACGAAAAGAGATCGCAAAAAGAGGTTGCCGAGCATGAGTGTTTATTGAGTGTATAGTTCATAGAACCCGTATAACTGGAAACTGGCATTTAGAGATGTACTGTTAAGTTATTTACGCTGAACTCTCAGGTTGACAGATTCAATAGTTGTCTATGCCTTGCCATTCACCGCTAAGCAAGAGTAACTTCCTGCATCGTGCCTTGTGACACTGCAGAATTAGTCTGAGGTTGCTAAACTTAGACACTATTTAAGGATGTTATATCCTGAATTGTGCCTTGTATACTGAATTGTACCTACAGAACTATACTGAGCTTACTAGACGTATTTTTAGGTTACTTGTACTGAATTCTGAGGTTGACAGATTCAATATTTGTATCCCCTTTGATATTCACCACTGAGCAAGAGTACCTTCCTGCATTGTGCCTTGTAACTACCTACAGAACTATACTGAGCTTGAAAAACGTAGTTTTAGGTTACTTACACTGAACTCTGAGGTTGACAGATTCAATATTTTTATCTCCTTTGGTATTCACCACTGAACAAGAGTACCTTCCTGCATAGTGCCTTGTAACTACCTACAGAACTAGACTGAGCTTGAAAGACGTAGTTTTAGGTTACTTACACTGAACTCTGAGGTTGACAGATTCAATATTTGTATCCCCTTTGGTATTCACCACTGAGCAAGAGTCCCTTCCTGCATTGTGCCTTGTAGCTACCTACAGAACTGGACTGAGCTTACTAGACGTAGTTTTAGGTTACTTACACTGAACTCTGAGGTTGACAGATTCACTAGTTGTCTCCCCCTTGGCATTCACCACTGAACAAGTGTAACTTCCTGCATTGTGCTTTGTGACACTGCAGAACTAGACTGAGCTTGCTAGACGTAGTTTTAGGTTACTTACACTGAACTCTGAGGTTGACAGATTCAATATTTGTATCTCCTTTGGTATTCACCACTGAGCAAGAGTACCTTCCTGCATTGTGCCTTGTGACACTGCAGAACTAGACTGAGCTTGCTAGACGTAGTTTTAGGTTACTTACACTGAACTCTGAGGTTGACAGATTCAATATTTTTATCCCCTTTGATATTCACCACTGAGCAAGAGTACCTTCTTGCATTGTGCCTTGTAACTACCTACAGAACTATACTGAGCTTACTAGACGTAGTTTTAGGTTACTTACACTGAACTCTGAGGTTGACAGATTAAATATTTTTATCCCCTTTGGTATTCACCACTGAGCAAGAGTACCTTCCTGCATTGTGCCTTGTTACACTGCAGAACTAGACTGAGCTTGCTAGACGTAGTTTTAGGTTACTTACACTGAACTCTGAGGTTGACATATTCAATATTTGTATCTCCTTTGGTATTCACCACTGAGCTAGAGTACCTTCCTGCATTGTGCCTTGTAACTACCTACAGAACTATACTGAGCTTACTAGACGTAGTTTTAGGTTACTTACACTGAACTCTGAGGTTGACAGATTCAATATTTGTATCTCCTTTGGTATTCACCACTGAGCAAGAGTACCTTCCTGCATTGTGCCTTGTGACACTGCAGAACTAGACTGAGCTTGCTAGACGTAGTTTTAGGTTACTTACACTGAACTCTGAGGTTGACAGATTCACTAGTTGTCTCCCCCTTGGCATTCACCACTGAACAAGTGTAACTTCCTGCATTGTGCTTTGTGACACTGCAGAACTAGACTGAGCTTACTAGACGTAGTTTTAGGTTACTTACACTGAACTCTGAGGTTGACAGATTCACTAGTTGTCTCCCCCTTGGCATTCACCGCTGAACAAGTGTAACTTTCTGTATTGTGCCTTGTGACACTGCTGAACTAGACTGAGCTTGCTAGACGTAGTTTTAGGTTACTTACACTAAACTCTGAGGTTGACAGATTCACTAGTTGTCTCCCCCTTGGCATTCACCGCTGAACAAGTGTAACTTCCTGCATTGTGCCTTGTGACACTGCAGAACTAGACTGAGCTTGCTAGACGTAGTTTTAGGTTACTTGCACTGAATTCTGAGGTTGACAGATTCAATATTTGTATCCCCTTTGATATTCACCACTGAGCAAGAGTACCTCCCTGCATTGTGCCTTGTGACACTGTAGAACTAGACTGAGCTTGCTAGACGTAGTTTTAGGTTACTTACACTGAACTCTGAGGTTGACAGATTCAATATTTTTATCCCCTTTGATATTCACCACTGAGCAAGAGTACCTTCTTGCATTGTGCCTTGTAACTACCTACAGAACTATACTGAGCTTACTAGACGTAGTTTTAGGTTACTTACACTGAACTCTGAGGTTGACAGATTCAATATTTGTATCTCCTTTGGTATTCACCACTGAGCAAGAGTACCTTCCTGCATTGTGCCTTGTAACTACCTACAGAACTAGACTGAGCTTGAAAGACGTAGTTTTAGGTTACTTACACTGAACTCTGAGGTTGACAGATTCAATATTTGTATCTCCTTTGGTATTCACCACTGAGCAAGAGTACCTTCCTGCATTGTGCCTTGTAACTACCTACACAATTAGACTGAGCTTGAAAGACGTAGTTTTAGGTTACTTATACTGAACTCTGAGGTTGACAGATTAAATATTTTTATCCCCTTTGGTATTCACCACTGAGCAAGAGTACCTTCCTGCATTGTGCCTTGTTACACTGCAGAACTAGACTGAGCTTGCTAGACGTAGTTTTAGGTTACTTACACTGAACTCTGAGGTTGACATATTCAATATTTGTATCTCCTTTGGTATTCACCACTGAGCTAGAGTACCTTCCTGCATTGTGCCTTGTAACTACCTACAGAACTATACTGAGCTTACTAGACGTAGTTTTAGGTTACTTACACTGAACTCTGAGGTTGACATATTCAATATTTGTATCTCCTTTGGTATTCACCACTGAGCTAGAGTACCTTCCTGCATTGTGCCTTGTAACTACCTACAGAACTATACTGAGCTTACTAGACGTAGTTTTAGGTTACTTACACTGAACTCTGAGGTTGACAGATTCAATATTTGTATCTCCTTTGGTATTCACCACTGAGCAAGAGTACCTTCCTGCATTGTGCCTTGTAACTACCTACAGAACTAGACTGAGCTTACTAGTCGTAGTTTTAGGTTACTTACACTGAACTCTGAGGTTGACAGATTAAATATTTTTATCCCCTTTGGTATTCACCACTGAGCAAGAGTACCTTCCTGCATTGTGCCTTGTAACTACCTACAGAACTAGACTGAGCTTACTAGTCGTAGTTTTAGGTTACTTACACTGAACTCTGAGGTTGACAGATTAAATATTTTTATCCCCTTTGGTATTCACCACTGAGCAAGAGTACCTTCCTGCATTGTGCCTTGTAACTACCTACAGAACTATACTGAGCTTACTAGACGTAGTTTTAGGTTACTTACACTGAACTCTGAGGTTGACATATTCAATATTTGTATCTCCTTTGGTATTCACCACTGAGCTAGAGTACCTTCCTGCATTGTGCCTTGTAACTACCTACAGAACTATACTGAGCTTACTAGACGTAGTTTTAGGTTACTTACACTGAACTCTGAGGTTGACATATTCAATATTTGTATCTCCTTTGGTATTCACCACTGAGCTAGAGTACCTTCCTGCATTGTGCCTTGTAACTACCTACAGAACTAGACTGAGCTTACTAGTCGTAGTTTTAGGTTACTTACACTGAACTCTGAGGTTGACAGATTAAATATTTTTATCCCCTTTGGTATTCACCACTGAGCAAGAGTACCTTCCTGCATTGTGCCTTGTAACTACCTACAGAACTATACTGAGCTTACTAGACGTAGTTTTAGGTTACTTACACTGAACTCTGAGGTTGACATATTTAATATTTGTATCTCCTTTGGTATTCACCACTGAGCTAGAGTACCTTCCTGCATTGTGCCTTGTAACTACCTACAGAACTATACTGAGCTTACTAGACGTAGTTTTAGGTTACTTACACTGAACTCTGAGGTTGACATATTCAATATTTGTATCTCCTTTGGTATTCACCACTGAGCAAGAGTACCTTCCTGCATTGTGCCTTGTAACTACCTACAGAACTAGACTGAGCTTACTAGACGTAGTTTTAGGTTACTTACACTGAACTCTGAGGTTGACATATTCAATATTTGTATCTCCTTTGGAATACACCACTGAGCTAGAGTACTTTCCTGCATTGTGCCTTGTAACTACCTACAGAACTATACTGAGCTTACTAGACGTAGTTTTAGGTTACTTACACTGAACTCTGAGGTTGACAGATTCAATATTTGTATCTCCTTTGGTATTCACCACTGAGCAAGAGTACCTTCCTGCATTGTGCCTTGTAACTACCTACAGAACTAGACTGAGCTTACTAGTCGTAGTTTTAGGTTACTTACACTGAACTCTGAGGTTGACAGATTAAATATTTTTATCCCCTTTGGTATTCACCACTGAGCAAGAGTACCTTCCTGCATTGTGCCTTGTAACTACCTACAGAACTAGACTGAGCTTGATAGACGTAGTTTTAGGTTACTTACACTGAACTCTGAGGTTGACATATTCAATATTTGTATCTCCTTTGGTATTCACCACTGAGCTAGAGTACCTTCCTGCATTGTGCCTTGTAACTACCTACAGAACTAGACTGAGCTTACTAGTCGTAGTTTTAGGTTACTTACACTGAACTCTGAGGTTGACAGATTCAATATTTTTATCCCCTTTGGTATTCACCACTGAGCAAGAGTACCTTCCTGCATTGTGCCTTGTAACTACCTACAGAACTATACTGAGCTTACTAGTCGTAGTTTTAGGTTACTTACACTGAACTCTGAGGTTGACAGATTAAATATTTTTATCCCCTTTGGTATTCACCACTGAGCAAGAGTACCTTCCTGCATTGTGCCTTGTAACTACCTACAGAACTATACTGAGCTTACTAGACGTAGTTTTAGGTTACTTACACTGAACTCTGAGGTTGACATATTCAATATTTGTATCTCCTTTGATATTCACCGCTGAGCAAGAGTACCTTCCTGCATTGTGCCTTGTAACTACCTACAGAACTATACTGAGCTTACTAGACGTAGTTTTAGGTTACTTACACTGAACTCTGAGGTTGACATATTCAATATTTGTATCTCCTTTGATATTCACCGCTGAGCAAGAGTACCTTCCTGCATTGTGCCTTGTAACTACCTACACAACTAGACTGAGCTTACTAGTCGTAGTTTTAGGTTACTTACACTGAACTCTGAGGTTGACAGATTCACTAGTTGTCTCCCCCTTGGCATTCACCACTGAACAAGTGTAACTTCCTGCCTTGTGACACCCTGCAGAACTAGACTGAGCTTGCTAGACGTAGTTTTAGGTTACTTACACTGAACTCTGAGGTTGACAGATTCACTAGTTGTCTCCCCCTTGGCATTCACCGCTGAACAAGTGTAACCTCCTGCATTGTGCCTTGTGACACCCTGCAGAACTAGACTGAGCTTGCTAGACGTAGTTTTAGGTTACTTACACTGAACTCTGAGGTTGACAGATTCACTAGTTGTCTCCCCCTTGGCATTCACCGCTGAACAAGTGTAACTTCCTGCATTGTGCCTCGTGACACCCTGCAGAACTAGACTATGTGTACTAAATATCACTCCATTGGACATGTTTTGTGTCAAAATATTGTTCTGAAATACAAAAATTAACATTATTTTAAGGTTTTTTGACAAGTTATAAGATGCATTAAAGTGCATATAGTGTTTTACAATATAAACGATGTTATGTATATCACAATATATAAACATTAAGTAAAAAAGATGATCTTCATTTGTATCTAATGAATAAAGTAATAATTTTTGTTTATACAGTAAAATGTATAGGAAAATTCTTGTTATCTTATTTTATTTTATACCAAAATTAAATGAAGTGAAAAACTGAATTGAAAGCCCGATCCATATATACTGTATTTCAATTATGCGACTAGTTGAATTAAATGAAAAAATAAATTAATACAAACATTTTAATTTTTTTTCAATATTCTTGTTAAATGCTTATAGAATTATAAGAAACTATATTGAAAATAAGTATACATTTTTCCTATGAAATTGTTTTCTATTATTTTGCTTTTTGTGTGCACTGATTTTTATCACAATATATTCGATTGTCAGGACATGTTGATAAATTTATATAAATCCATTATTATTTTGTACATTCATAACAAAACAGTTATACTTATAACACGAAATTTGCATTCTAGCCTCCATTCACAATTTTTATGTTTTAAAATTTCTGCTACTTACATATGTATGTCTTTGTTAGGTTTTGAAGTGTTTCTTAAAAATAGGAGGAGACAGCCAATTATGGGCACACACGATACTAAAAAAAAAAAAAAAATACTTTTGGTCAAATATTTAACTTTGTTTCATATATAAAACTTTTAAACTTTATTAGTCTTAGAACGTAATATATTATGGAAAAAAATACTATTTCAGTTATTGAAATTTTTGTTAAAAAAAAGAAAATAATACAATGTTGTATGTTTTATGATATTAAGACGTTGTTTGCCATTATTATGGATAATTAATTAAAATATGAGAAATTAATACTAATTGTTAAATATCCTGTTCGTGTATAAACAGGTAAAAGGTATATTAAGTACTACACCAAATCAAAATAATATAATAGAAAATAAAAACAGTTCCTACTAATCCACATAATATATACTATTTGGTAAATCGTCCAATATCATAATGGAATTGTATACTGGAAAGCCTCCATATGGGATTACAAACACCAAGGCATTTCTCAGACAATTAACTACAAAGTATGTATAAATTATTATAATTGTATAGAAATCGTATGGAGCTAAAAGTAGGACTAGAGCGAGTAATCCACATATAATGTGATCCTTGGTGAAGCATCAAATATCATAACGGAATTGTATACGGGAAAGCCTCCATATGGGATTGCAAATACCAAGGCATTTCTCAGACAATTAACTACAAAGTATGTATAAATAAGTACGATTGTATAGAAATGATATGGAGCTTAAAGTAGGACTAGACCGAGTAATCCACAAATAATGTAATACTTGATGAAGCGTCCAATATCATAACGGAATTGGATACTGGCAAGCCTCCTATCAAAAAGGAATTACCAAAGCATTTCTCGGACAAATAACTACAAAGTATGTATAAATAAGTATGATTGTTTGGAAATTGTATGGAGCTGAAAGTAGGACGAGACCGAGTAATCTACATATAATGTGATGCTTGGTGAAGCGTCCAATATCATAACGGAATTGGATACTGGCAAGCCTCTACATCGAATTGAGGATAGAATTTCCTAGCCATTCACACGTGACCAGATTGCAGTGTCCAATATTGAAAGTGTGGTAATATATATTGTATCTTCATTCTTTTTCTATCACATACCGGTATTAATCGTGTATGAAAGCTATTATCATGAATGATCAAATATTGAATCGTCTTGGTAAGTAATTGAAAAAGAAAAAAACAAGTTTAACAAATATTATATAATTTCTTTTTAATAAACCATATTCAACTAGGTCCTTGAATTTTCAATAAAATATATTTTCTTTTAATATTAAAACATAAATCATAGTTCTTTTTACTACTATCAATCTATTGTTAACTAATTTTGTAAAGGTAAAATAACTTTGGATATTTATATTGCTATACGTAATTATAATTCGATACCCAAATAGTATGTCTGGAAAGTTTTCCAAAGTTGAATATGGCCAGATCGTATAATAATATAACACTTCAAATGTGCATTGAATGGGTTTTAATTTTTTTCATTAACTTAAAAAGAAGAGGTAACTTAATAAAATCTTAAAGGTATGGCAACATACATTAGTACTCATGTATCTATTTTTATCTGATAATTATACGTAAGTTTAGTTTTTCAAACGATAATCTTGTCTATATTCCAAACAACTATTTTGAAGTTATTTTTATTAATATATTTATTTTTACACGTTTTGGTTTATATATTTTAATATATAGACATATATTAGCTACATGAAAGTTGGATATTTATATGTGATTTTTGCATGTTTGCTAGTAAATAAATATCTTAATGCTGTAACTCAAACTAAACATAAATATTATCTAAATAACAGTAATTTAATAAATAATAAATAGATTCATAAATTAAACACCATGTTTTATACTGTTTATTAATTGATCTTAATACCCACATTGTGATGCCATGATATCTTGTGTTCCCGAGGGTTAGCTTTGATGTTACATTCAAAGTAGACGTCATCTCCTTCCTTTATTTGGTGCGGTCTCAGGGAGGTGCCAAGTTGCAGTGTTACAATAGGAGGATCTGAATGGTACATGAAAACTTAGTCAGAAAAAAGAAAAACATAAATGGTGCAAAAAATAACATCCCATATATTTATTTTGATAGTACAATGGATACACATAACAAAATTATTTTGATTTAAATGGTACCCATGAAAGTAAGCTTGTAAAATCCCTGATGCCTATAAATGATATATTTTTAGCTAAAACGTTTAGCTACACTCTAAATAATATATATATATATATATATATATATATATATATATATACAGTATATATATTGGGTGTATAACAGGGGCCAATTGAACTAAGTGTTTTGCATATTCAATATATTAACAAAAAATATTACTTCTGAAATTCTAAATTGTGCATTAATATCTCTTAATATCAGTAAGCAAGAAAAAAATTTTAATGATATATTGCTATTGAAAAAAATTTTGAAAGTGAGTTACCGATCAATTGATGACAGGAATAATTTATGTGTAATCTAATAATATTTTTCATAACATTTTCATTAGATTTAATGAATATTATTAAACATAAACATATAAAGTAAAAACAGGTTTTTAATATTGTTAATGTTTAAAAACGTGTGGGAAGTAAAATCTCTTGACTTGTTCTTGAAGTAATAATCTATTTTAAACATGTAGCCTACGTAGTATAGGCTACAACAATTTTGAAAACTTATTTAATATAAGTAATAAATTGTTAAATTCAGATGTTGATAAATCTTACATCGAGTTAAAAACGCAAAAATATTTGATTAATAAAGTAATTCTTAAAAATCTAAAAAAAATAGTTTTGAAAAAGAGCAATGAATTTCACAGTCTTTTTCAAATATGCACTATCGCCACTAAGTTGCAGTAAATTATTTCTGATAAACTAACTATCCTTATCAGTTTATACGCTACCAAGAGACGTATAACTGGTTTAAATACTATAAATTATTAATTTTTCCCATAAGGGATATTAATTTTACAAAATATATAAAAATTAAGACTCCAAATATATGCTTAGTACTATAGATAATTTTACTAAACATCTGTTCGCTTATTGTACATAGTATAAACTTTACTAACAATAGGTTTATAACAAAGTGGTCAGTCATTAGTTGTAACAATGATATATTATTCAAAACGAACTGCACTTGAAGCAAATTTGGTGTTATTACATCGAAAGGGATTTAACCAATCATACATACTTACATGAACGCGAGCTCTCGTCCTTCAGTATCTGGCAGGTGCTCTAGAGATCGTATCGCGTCTGCCATACGTTGTCAAATAATTTATGCACATTTATAACGAAGTAAACACATTAAAATGTTATAACATTCTTTCAGCTCAGTCAAACTATAATTAGTAATTGTATTGTAAACCAAAGCATGTCTGAGTAGAGCGAGAGACAATAAATTATCGTGTTAGAGGCGGATTGTTGTGAGCTGGGCAAATCCGCGTCCCTCCAAGTTACTAACGGACTGTACTTACAGACAACGTTGAGTGTGACGGCGTCCTCAACTACCGAGTTCTCTATCTTGGGGTTGGAGGCTTGACACTTGAGTACGTGGCCGTCGTCCTCCGGGGCTGTCGTGAACAGCACAGTGCTGTGTAACACTGTCTCGTTACCGTCCTGATCCACCTGGACATTAACATAGAGTACAAGTAATTAAACAACAATTAACAGCTATTGTATCATAACTATTTTTCACAAGGTATCCTTAACTCTCATTTATAAATATGGATTGAACTTAAATAATATGAGTTCAAATTTTGTTCAAATGATTGATAGTTGTGTCATTTTTTAATTGTAAATGTTGATAATATTCTTCAACATTACGTTTTCGTTCAACAATAATTCTTACGTATTTTGTTCTACCATAGCTGAGTGATCGAAAGCGTCAGGTCTTCGAGCCTGAATTAGAGATGGTGCAGGTTCATATTTGACTTGGAAAGAAAGTATTTATTAGTAATATTCACTGTTTACTGTAGGCCTACTGGTTTACCCCTACCTCAGTCTAATTAAGTTTCCCACACAGATCAATAGTCCATCAGGAACGGTCAGAGGAGGGTTAAGTAGAAGATTGGCCTGTCCTTACAAAGCAGAAAACTATATATTATATTGATAGTTTATCTGAGAGCAATAAATATTTTATGCTCA
Organism: Stictocephala bisonia; assembly: GCA_035578905.1. Classification (NCBI taxonomy): domain Eukaryota; kingdom Metazoa; phylum Arthropoda; class Insecta; order Hemiptera; family Membracidae; genus Stictocephala; species Stictocephala bisonia. The sequence goes on along the minus strand of JAQJVL010000114.1, from coordinate 996,523 downwards.
GGCCTAATATATTGGGACTTATAATATTGTAGTAGAGGTTGAACACAATAAAAGTACCACTGCGTCTACCATTATTAAATGCAATATTTACATAATATTCATGTTCAAAATAGTTACCATAGCTCTCTTAATATGGTTTTATTTACAGTTAAAAAGTGCATTTATTATACATATTCAACTATATAAGCAATTAAATAAATTAATTAGTGATAGGGATTATCAATCATACGTAAATCTCATTAAATCCTACAAGATCCTAACTAATATATTGTTTTACTTTCACAAATGTTTTGGTGATTGGAATGTGTAAAAATGAAAAACACAAAATACCATTAAATCATTTTTTATATAGAATAATTAATTACACATAAACCAAATAGAGTGCTGAAATATTAAAACAGCAAGTTTTATAAATATTTATTAACTTAGACATTAAAATTTAGATCCAAATTAGAATTCACTCAGCCTAACTGCAGTATTGACGTTATTATTCTCATAATTTAACACTTTAACATAAATAACAAAAAACTTTAAAGTAAATGTTTAGTAAAAATCAAATAAATTTCATCCAAATACAATATTCCTACCACGAATTCACTTCAAAGGGTGGAAAGAAGTTTAATTAAAGTATGAACTACACCTACGCTTATTTAAATGGCTTGTAAAACTAGCAGCTAGATATTTGTTGATGAATTAATTATTTATATTCCCTGAACTTTAAATGTAAAAAATAATAAAACTACCGTATCAAATTTTCAAATTTGAAACTATTGTTTATTTATTCACGACATGTTTCCGTATTAGAGTGTACTCTTCAGAAATATAAACAATTGATTTATTTAGAATATTTGAGTAGTAAAATGAAAACATTAAAGGAAAATAAAATTCTTTATATATAATATGTTCATTTTACTGTAAAACTACCATAAAAAGTATAGTTGTTCTACTTATCCTGATGATAGTATTTTAATAACGAAATGCGTCGTTAGGTATTTAACAATAATATCAAACTTGACTGTTGCTACACGTTACTTATATTATTTTTGTAATTCATTTTTCCACTTTTGAGTCGATGTTATGCCAAACTGAAAGGAACAGTTACCAGTTGTTTTTTTATATAGCTTGATTAAAAACATTTTTTATTTTTATTTGACTTTTAAATGAGAGAATTGAAACATATTATTCCACTTTATATCAAACTGTGTTTTAACTAATATGACATGTCACAAAACATTTCTGGTCAGACGTTTTCCTAAACTGTTAAGAAATAAGTTTCTCACTTACCCTCCCTCTCTTAAACTTCCGGCCTTCCCTAAACCACGTCACGTCGGCTGTAGGTCTTGATCCAAGTACTTCACAAGTTAGGTTGTAGTTTTCATAGGCTACCAATTCCACTGGCTTCGTTGTTATCACTGCTGTCAAAGGTTTTACTGTAACACATAGATTACATATATTTTGTTTTCAAAGCAATAAACATGATAACTCATATAGGTTGCATATACTTGCAAGATATGTCTTACTGTATCATAATTGCTTAAATATTATAAAGTGTAGAATTTTATGTCATAACACACCCATACAAATATACGTTTCGTATACAAGTAACTTATATTTATTTGCTTCCGTAATAACGTAAAATGGCAACGTAATTCTACATATATCTCACAATATTATATCTTGAATACTTTGTTTTTGGGATATAAGTACAATACTCACATCCAAGTAAAACTGAAAAAATACAAAGTAATTGAATGCATGTTTCAAGTAGTACAACCTCAGGCTTATCGATAGTAAATAGGATTTATTAGGGGTTAAAAGAAATATATAAGTCAATTTGGTAGTCCCAAAATAAAAGAACTTAAATCTCATTTTTAGCATTACTAGTACTAATAAATCATATTTTAATATAATATATGTCATAATATAGAAATAGATATAATTGACACAAAATAATAATAGTTTTAATTTTTTTAATACAAACAATTATTAAATTTATTAAATTAAACAATTATTAAATTTGTTCATTTATTGTTTCAACTTTTAAATTTACTCTACTACATCAAATTTTTAGAATAGTTCAACAGATTTAAAATTTAGAACAGTATTATTACTGTTAGAATTTAGAACAATAATAATAATATTTTGTTCTACCTAGAACGTAGACTAAATCAACAAATTTTGTTTAAATATAGCATTCTATATAGGTCCAGTGAAAATACCTATTCCCGTAAAATGATTACTATCACTACAAATATATTTTTGTATACTTTAGATATAATAATTTTAATTGATACAGTCTATTTTACGTTTTTATTAACTTTATAATTTTTACAATCTGCTGATTATTATAAATATTTGTTGATTGAGTCTAGTATCAGATGGATAAAGAATGTACTTACTCTTATCTAAAAATCCTAATAAAACTGTAGTTTGGTACCCAAATCGTTTTGTAGAAGTTTTATTCTTTAGTGACCATTTTTATCTAGCAAATACAACTTATCAAGGAAGAGATTATTTAGTG